>JBBPBX010013392.1:41566-52477 GCA_038048925.1 Garcialebias charrua
AGAAATATATAAATAGCGGATTAGATTAGCTTCCCCTAATTTTCATAAGACATTTGTGCTTTTGAAATTGTGGACCTAAAAAAATTAATAAGCGTTTTAGAAATTGTGGAACTAATTTTTTAATTAGCGGTGCCCACCTTTGCTCATTACTATACTCACAACCTCTTCTTGGTGGGACAG
This sequence comes from Garcialebias charrua, assembly GCA_038048925.1. NCBI lineage: Eukaryota > Metazoa > Chordata > Actinopteri > Cyprinodontiformes > Rivulidae > Garcialebias > Garcialebias charrua. Next base: position 41,747 of record JBBPBX010013392.1, read on the forward strand.
GTGCTGGAAAAGTTCAAAGTTCAGTTCAGTCATCACACACTTCTTAGCTGCAGGTGATCTCTGGTGGATGTCTGTCCCAGACTGGAAATAAAACACAATAAAAAAAAAAAGTTAATAAGATTATGATTTTGAATAAAAAAGATTATTTAGATAATTTTGATTTGATGTTTATTCATTCATTTTAAAAGAACAATACAAAACAGTTTCATCAGATACAAGAATACAAGTAGGATAAAATGAAAGGAGCAGAAAGAAGATGAAATCTTATTATATCTGCCCCTTATTTCACAGTTTGTTCAAACAATGATAACCTTCAAACTACATCACAAAATGAATAACTCTACTTAATTTTTCTAACTGTAATACACAAACTACATCACAAAATGAATAACTCTACTTAATTTTTCTAACTGTAATACACAAACACATCACAAAATGAATAACTACTTAATTTTTCTAATACACAAACACACTAAGCTACATCATATATAGTTTTTGAGCAAGTCCTTTTTGACCTTTTTCTTAAATGTATACATTGATTTTGCATTTTTAACATCACTCTCCAGAACATTCCACAGATAATATAATAAAAGAACAATACCTCTTCTTGAACGGTTGAATCTCTCACTCATCATTAGGGCAGGGCTTTGCTCCAGGTCTTGTTATCAGTTTTAGTTTTTTCATAAAGTTCTGCACTTTTTGAGTGATGGGTGTTCGTAGCGAGGATCAATAACTTTAAAGCCTGCGCATAATAACAACATTCAGACTTACATTCAGATATTTAAAAACTCACAGTTTGTGTTATTGCTCTGGACTGATATGATTTACCTGATAAAAGTAGTTTAAATGCAGCTGTTCTTATTAGCGCTGTTGCAAGCTGCTCGTTCACATTCCGATGACGTAGTTTCAAGCGCGTTCACGTGAGACGTGCTGTCTGCTGCAGAGCCAGTCTCTTCATGAAACAACAGTCCACACACACAGCTTTGAATGTGCGCGCCGCTCGTCTTTTAACAAGAAACGTTCCCCAAACAGGAGACCGTAGTGAGAAGCTAACGGCTAAAGGCTGCACGAGCAGCGCGTGCTTCGCGATAATAGCTCCGTGCTGAAACGCGCCCAGGAAATTTTGTTCCGCGGCGCATATACTGTATTAACGATCAATTAGTGAAAAAATAACTGAAACGGTACGCAGATGGACCGAACCGAACGTGCCGAACCGAAACGGTTCGGTATACCCACTACAACCGTTACATGCCTAGTGTATATCTGCCCTTGTGTCTGTGTGCTAACAAATGACATAGAGAAGTCAAAAGAAAGAGACAAACAAGATAAAATTAAAACAAAAACAAACAAGTAAAAAACAACAGAATCAAACAATAACCACTGTGACATTTACCTTCACCAGTGCAGACACCAAGCTGTGCTTTAAAGCTCCACTGACATCATCTTTTAACTTTCCATAAAATGGCACAACATATATATATATTAAGATTGACCTCTGATCGTTTTTGCTAAAACAATGTTAAATTAATTAGAATTCCTCTCAAAAACAGTTTAAAATTAGCGCCATTTTTTTAACACGATAAATAGGGATTTCCCCGTCGCAGGATGATGACGTCATAACAAGACACGTCTCTACTGCGCACCTTGAAAACAATGGAGGAGATACAAACTCGATCCGTCCAATTTAGCCATTTAAAAGTTAATATATTAGCGGATTGTCTTCAGAGAAGCCAAAGTTATTTCCAGTAAACAGCAGGTTATAATGTTTTTCAGCTCCTGCTGGTTTTTGGAGACCTTCACTTCATGAGGTGAGCTGCTGTGTGGAGTTACATGAGCTGCATGTGGACGAGGCAGAAGGAATTCTACAACATGTACATCGTCTCCACAGCACTGAAATGGTAATATATTAGTTAATGTTTCTAATAATTATTCAACATTATTAGTTATTAGTTTGTGTACAAAACAATTTGCACAGGCTCCTGCAGCTGTTGATTATTTTGCTTCAATTTGTCAGCTTTGTTATTTAATCCAGTCAACATGTTTACAATATTTCATATTTATTTTTCTATTTAATTTGGACATCACTTGGTGTTATAGTGGTGTATCATTAAAATGATGGAAATACTGTACATGACATTAGTTTGACCCATTGTCTTAATATACAGTATACTGCATATAATATATACTGTGTGTGTCTGTGTGTTTTATCATCAATTCACAGAAATATCTTCACCTGAAGAGTGGACACAGGTGGCGGTTCTGTGAAGAAGCTGGAAGCACCTGTTGTGAGGCTGAGGAGTTCTGGCGTGGGTCACGGCCAAACAGTGACTCTGAGTTTACTGGCCTGTTGTTTTGTGTACTTGAATAAAGCGTTGGCTGAAGCAGAACGTCTGGTGCTTGAGTGACCGCGACAACGTTACACCAGAAATACTACAGAAATACTACAACTTGCCAGAGCATTGACATGAAAATGAATCAATGAAAATATAAATTTAATATTTTTTCTGACAGTTCAAATGAACATATTGTTTGAAAAAAAAAGGATAACAATGAACCAAGTGTTTATGTAGTTATGTGTAAATAAAGTTACAGTAGTACACTATATTATCTGTTAGTGTTGAGTTATTCTTTGTGAGAATATTTGTGTATCTGTTTTAATTTCATTCGTTCATCTACAACTCACAGAAAGTACTTTAGTAAAAACAAAATTGGTGAATGTTAAAAAAACATTTTATTAAAGTAAAACCATCCCATATTATCAAATATATGAAAACCTATGGGGAAACATTAATATGAACAGATTATCAAAAAAAATTGAGTTTAAAAAATATCAGCAAGTGGTGTTTGACTTCATCAGCTCCTAAAAAATGACACTTTACAGCTGTAAATCTGCAAAATCAGAACTTCTTCAGACTCCAACACCCTCCTCGTCCACCCTCCTTGATGTCCAGGTGTTGTAGGTCTGGATGCAGAGGACATCTGTCTAGTTTCTCTTCAAGGTTTGTTCTCCACCACCTGTGTCCACTCTTCAGGTGAAGATATTTCTGTGAATTGATGATAAAACACACAGACACACACAGTATATATTATATGCAGTATACTGTATATTAAGACAATGGGTCAAACTAATGTCATGTACAGTATTTCCATCATTTTAATGATACACCACTATAACACCAAGTGATGTCCAAATTAAATAGAAAAATAAATATGAAATATTGTAAACATGTTGACTGGATTAAATAACAAAGCTGACAAATTGAAGCAAAATAATCAACAGCTGCAGGAGCCTGTGCAAATTGTTTTGTACACAAACTAATAACTAATAATGTTGAATAATTATTAGAAACATTAACTAATATATTACCATTTCAGTGCTGTGGAGACGATGTACATGTTGTAGAATTCCTTCTGCCTCGTCCACATGCAGCTCATGTAACTCCACACAGCAGCTCACCTCATGAAGTGAAGGTCTCCAAAAACCAGCAGGAGCTGAAAAACATTATAACCTGCTGTTTACTGGAAATAACTTTGGCTTCTCTGAAGACAATCCGCTAATATATTAACTTTTAAATGGCTAAATTGGACGGATCGAGTTTGTATCTCCTCCATTGTTTTCAAGGTGCGCAGTAGAGACGTGTCTTGTTATGACGTCATCATCCTGCGACGGGGAAATCCCTATTTATCGTGTTAAAAAAATGGCGCTAATTTTAAACTGTTTTTGAGAGGAATTCTAATTAATTTAACATTGTTTTAGCAAAAACGATCAGAGGTCAATCTTAATATATATATATGTTGTGCCATTTTATGGAAAGTTAAAAGATGATGTCAGTGGAGCTTTAAATTTCATTTACAAATACCAATTAATTCACCTCCAGTGTAAAGGCCCCGGTAGACCTGCGCATACTCCCTATACGCCTCTGTACGACGTACGTACGCTGTGGCAAAAGCGTAGCCCCGCGTAGCCCCTCAGGGCACAAACGCGCAAAGCTCTCTTTTTACGACCGCGCACGCTTGCGCGGTGTCTGACCATAAACTTCCCCGGTGCCGGACTGTTTTGTATGTTACACAAATGAATTAAATTCCCCTTCTGATCACTGATCAGGACTTTGGTTTTGTTTTTTTGCCAAAAGTCAAGTAATCGCTTCTTCCTCCATTCACTCCATGACTGAAATGAATGAATTCAGGTCCTACCTGGCTGCGGGAGGTTTTAAATATTTCCTGGTGGGCTGCAGGAAAAGCGCTCCCTGTTTTTTCCCCCCACTTTTTATTAGTTTTTATTAACATATAAAGTTTGAAAGACCGCAATGGCTGCAGCCGAGCGACCACCGCTGAAGCCAGCTGGTTGTCTTGCTCGAGCTGTCAAACATTTCAGTAGGCGTGTCAGCAAGTGACCAATCAGCGACCTAGTTTGTCCTGCTTCGCACGCAGCTGCTCACATTACAACAAGGATTTGGAGCGAAAATGCGAGCATTTAACATGAGAAAGAAAGCAGAGCTCTGCCAGTGAACGCGTGTGCACAGAATGCGCATGTAGAGTGGCATATAAGGAGGACGCTGAGGTCTACTGGAGGCTTAACAAGCATTAAACCAGGACTACTCAACTAACCCACCCACGAGCCACAGTCATCAAAAGCCAAGCGCTCATGAGTTATTTATCAGTACTTCTTATCAACAAATATATTTGTTATGAATAAAACTATTATACTGTATTTTTTCTTTATTTTTTATTGTTCCCATTGATGGACCACTTAGTTCACCAGCGGGCCAGATTTTGGCCCGCGGACCGCATGTTGACCAGCCCTGCTCCAAACCTCCCTGCCAAACCAACCATATACTAACCTGCTGGTTCTCTAATACAGCCACGGAGTGACGTCCGGCTCTCTGTACAACTGACCGTTATCATACAACAGATACAGAAGCTCTGGCTCCTTCAGAAATACATTTCTTTCTGATAGGGAACAAAACGCGTCTTCTGTCTAATAGTTCTTTTGGATATTGATCATTAACGCTAAATTTCGTACCCCTCAGTTCTCTGCCCTGTCTGATAACCTGCATTTTCTGTTTATAATGCTCGAATTTAACCACCATTGCTCGTGGACGCGAGTTATCCGACCTTTTAGATCCGATCCTGTGAAAGCAATCGAAAGTGATTGATCTTACCATTTCGCTCATGAGTTTCAGCTGATGTTCAATGAAGTCACGGATCGTGGCTTCAGCGTCCTCCTCCCCCCTCTCTGATATCCCAGAAAAAACAAGATTATCTCTCATGCTTCTGCTCTGTAGATCCAAGATGGACTCTTTGAATCTCCTGCTTTCACCTGACATCCGCGTCACCTGTTTTGTTAAATTTTTGACGTTGCCCCGCAGTGATTGGTTCTCTGCAGCGAGTGACGTCACCTGGGCGTGACTGAACTCCAAGGATTCTCTGAGTTTTTCGAATTCTTTGTGTAAAACTTCAACTAAAAAAAGTCTAGCATCCAAACTAGATAGTTTTTTATCAATTGATTCTAATATATCTGTAAAACTCTTCTCTGGTGACCCGGATGCGCCCAGAGAACTCTCTGAACGCGTGCGTTTAGATATCTGTGTAGGCATGGTGTTGTCTTTTGTCTTACCCATCACAAAACTGTCAAAACACTGGTCTAGAAAATTCTCCAAGTCACTCACCGTCTCCTCGTCCAGATTTTTGAATCAACAGGTAGAGGTTAAAGACAGTGTAAAGTGAATTTCAACATTTTCTTCAATAAACATTATAAATGTCATAATTGTAATCTTGTAAATGAGTAAAAAGTCTCAAAATTGTAGCTCAATTAATTTTGGAGTTATAGATCAAACTGTGTATAAAGATATTTCTGTTTCAGGATTTTTTAGGCGTGGTTTAAATGTGTCCGTGTTTCGTCACACGGTAACAAGCCCCACCCCCTGCAGCTCCAGCCGTATAAATGCGTTCTTCGGTGGAGCCGTTCACTCGCTACCGACCGTCTCCCTCCTCTCACTCCTTTTACGCATGGAGGACTGCAGCCGCTCCATTGTGACATTGAGACGCAGGAGGGAGTCAAACAAACCCAGGCGTGCTGCTGGAGCGACCTGCACCTGCACCTCCGCGCCATCCGCGCCCCGCGCGCGTGTGTGTGTGTGTGTGTGAGAGCGATCCGCGTGGAGCTGAAATCCTGCCACGCGCGCCGTGAAACGCCGTGACTCCGCTGACACAGATGAGATAACTTATCAACGTGATTACTCTTTTTAATCACCAACACAGACCCCGCATGCGAGGTGACCGGGTCGGACCGGGTGCAGCGAGTCCGTTGCTCATCTTCTAAAATAGCGCTTATTATTAAACACATAACAGCGGAGTTATGTGTCCTCAACTTTAAAAACAAAACCAGAGTTGTTAGTGCACTAAAAACAGCGTAACTCTTGGAAAAATGAGCTGCTGTGACAGCCAGCCAGAACTCAGATAAAAACAGAGCAGGTTTACTGCTGCTCCTGTCCTGTCTGCCTCTCCACACACAGTCAGCTCAGGGGGCAGGACACGAGCGCAGCTGCGCTGAAACCACGCCCACGCGCTGACACGCCCCCACCGTTTGAGACCAAGGCAAAATCATGTTTTTTCATGATTTTTGAGACTTAATTTTATAAGGTAAACAATGTTTTTAATCAGTCAGATTTATATGGGTGATTAATAACACATATTTATGCCGTGTGACAAACTCAAAACACAAATTTAATTTTACTTTACACGGTCTTTAATATGAACAGTATTTTTATGTTTAAAAAAATACACATAAATGTTTTAATCAAAACATTAAATTTTGATTTAATTTAATACATTTGGCTTGTTTTACCTAAATTTAATTGCATTTGTTTGCATTTGTTTGGCTTACCTGTCTCCTGCCATGTAAAACGAAGCACAGCTCTCACCTGATCTCAGCCTCAGCCACTCATCACCAGGTGCAAGCAATCAGTGACCTGAGAAAATATTCTTAATTACAGTGCTGGCCTGGCAATCACCAACAGGCACTTGCAGGGTCAAGGGAAGGGAAGCAATACAGTTGGGCAAAACAATACAACACAGTAATGTTGTAACAAGCAAAGAAATCACAAATTACATTAACAACAGTTCATTTTCAAAGTTAAATGACAACATTACTAAGCATGAAAACATTTGCAAAAATCGTTAAACATGGCTTTAAAACTATTTATAAAACTAGAAACTGAGACAAGTGAGATCAGACCCAAAGTTTTTTAAAGCAGATTCCAGTCAGAGACTTTAGAGTTGTTAACCACAAATACTGAGAGGATCGGGTGTTATACTTCAAAACTGGTGCTAATTGCAGTAGACTAGTTAAATATGAAGGTGAAAAACCCAACAGTGTCTTATAAATGAGGGTAAACCAATGAATTTCATGACGAGTATGTAGAGGAGGTAATTTACAAGAGTAGAGGTGATGATTTGTTCTATAAGGAGCATTTGTAACAAAGTGTATAGCAGTGATAGATTGTGTCCAGCTTACGAAGGACACCCTTACAAGAATGTCTGTAAATTTTGTCTTTTTAATCCAATAGAGGTAGAATTTTTTTTTTCAGCAATGGTGCGTGTTACAGCCCATGTAAACGAAGATTAATTTCTATACAAATAACCAAGTCTCGCTTTAACCTTATTGCAAAACATTAACATGATTTGAAAAAGACAGCACCATCAATCCAAATTCCCAAATATTCATAGACTGTTACCTCTTCTATAATGGCACTGTTTATATTGTTGAAGTCCACCACGGTTCTTCCCCCATGACCAAATTACATCAGTTTAGTTTTCTTGGCATTTAGCTACAAATTTTGGTCTGAAAAGGCCTGCTGGATTTCAAGAAAACCACATGCAAGAGTCTTCACAACCTTATCTGGAGTAGAAACAAAAGCATATGACCCAGCTAGCAAGCAAATGTTCAGATGACGTTCAGTGAACGTCGTCTAAAGGTCGAATGTCGAATGTTCAGGACCCAACGTTGTCTGAACGTTGCCTCAACGTTAACCCTGAACGTTAACGCTGAACGGTAACTCACTGTAAGAAAAAAAATTGGTGTAATTTCATTCAATTAGTTCTTACACCTTTGAAACTTTAATGGTTGTTATTATTTATGACCAAATCTCTATTTTTGTTTTGTTACAAAAAGTGTGCACTTCTGACATTGTCTGAACATTGTCTGAACATTGTCTGAACATTGCCTGAACATTGCCTGAACATTGTCTGAACATTGCCTGAACATTGTCTGAACATTGTCTGAACATTGTCTGAACATTGTCTGAACATTGCCTGAACATTGTCTGAACATTGCCTGAACATTGCCTGAACATTGTCTGAACATTGTCTGAACATTGTCTGAACATTGTCTGAACATTATCTGAACATTGTCTGAACATTGTTTGAACATTATCTGAACGTTGTCTGAACGTTTCCTGAACGTTAACGCTGAACGTTCACTCACTGTAAGAAAAAAAAATTGGTGTAATTTCATTCACTTATTTCTTACATCTTTGACACTTTAATGGTTGTTATTATTTATGACCAAATCTCTATTTTTGTTTTGTTACAAAAGGTGTGCACTTCTGACATTGTCTGAACATTGTCTGAACGTTCACTATGAACATTCACTTGACATGACAATCATGTTTACTGTGACTTCTTTAATCAGTCTTTATATCTTCAATAGAGCAATGGGCCCACGTACGAGACCCCCACTCATTTGGGTTCTTTATCTATAACCATAATTACATGGTTGTTATTGTCACCAGATCTCTATTTTTGTCTTGTTATAAAAAGTTTGCCCTTCTGATTTTGTCTTATCACTGTAAACTATCAATTGCTGTGAAAAACAAATGTTTGCTGTGATCATTTAATCAGTTTTTTTTTTATATTTAAAAGCTATGGTTATTGTCACCAAATCTTTATTTTTGTCTTGATATGAAGTGCACTGACGTTTTCTGAATGTTTGCTTACTGTGAGAAAAAAAAAACCAGTGGCATATTTTTATTGAATTAGTTTTTTTAATCTTTAAAACTTTAATGGTCATTAATTATTATCACCAAATCTCTATTTTTGTTTTGAAGTGCACTTCTAATGTTGTCTGAATGTTGTCTGAACGTTCACTCTAGACATTCAATGTGAAAAAAACATGTTTGGTGTGATTTAATTTAAAGAGTATACAGTACAAACATAATGGTTGTTATTATTTATCACCAAATCTCTATTTCTGCGTTGTTGTAAAAAACTGTACACTTCTGTTAGTTAGATGTTTAAGAGAGGGTTTAGGGCCCTCTTTTCTCCCACAGTACTTCTCTCAGTTAAACTCTGGAACCAGCTAGAGTACTTCTCTGGTGCCAGAAAATGGCTTCCATTAACTCCCCAGAAGCAAAACCTTGTTGTTCTGGTGGTTTGATTGAACACTGTGACAGTTGAGGGTGGGTAATCACAACCCCCACTGTTGGTTGGAGGCCCTTTCATTGGCCCTTTGATTTCTCCCAGGATGCCTTGTGGTGAAGGTTTCCCATCATTGCCACCATTTTACTTTGTTTGGTTCAAAACAGAGGAGCACCGCCCTGCAGCTGGATCTTGATGCTTGAACCAAATCCAAATCCCTGGTCAGCAGATACCAACAAGAAAGGTAAGGGCTTGAGGCCTTATGCTCCTAACCCCAGTTGAATAATGAAGGTTTGTGTTTGCTCATTAAATTATTCTGAATTAATTATAATTTATAAGCTGCTTCCAAGTTACACCAAGACAGGTTTAAGGCTTTTGAACTGCAACTTCAGATGTTTTACTTAATTTCAGAGTTAGCTAGCCTCAAAAATATTTGAGTTTTGCTTCTAAAGCTAAAACTTTCTCCAGAGCAGCTGTTTCCTCAGCATCAGTTCTAGATGTTCTGTAACCGTCAGACTGTGGTTCTGCTGGAACTTTAAAACAGAACGCAGCTCACCCCGTCATTCCCATCTCTCTGTTTCATCGGGTTTGGGTTTAGGAGTCCTATGACGGTGCCTGAATCCCTCTTCCAGTGCTCGTGGTCGCCGAACAGGAAGAGAGAAACGAACACGTCCAGGTTGTGGAGGTCACTTACGCAGCGACTCTCAACAGATCAACTGACAAGAACTACATAAACTCTGAGACCGGTGAGTGTTTAAAGCAAACACAAAGCTTCTGAACGGTTTGAACCATACAGATAGAAAGAGTTCACTCAGCTGGATAATGTGCTGGATAAACGTGGGAATGTGCTGGATAATGTGAAGAAACTTGAAGACGTTCAAGTGGAAAGATTATTTTTACTTTTTTAACCTTTTTCTGTTGTCCCTCCCCCCATCCCCCAATGCTGTTATTGCATGAGCACCCTGTGAGTCATCAAGGCCTCTAATGACCGTCAGGCTGATGTTCCTCATTTGCATGTGAACAAACTGTTTTGATTGACATTGTTAAACCTGTTTGTCCAGTAAGTGGTGGAACTGAAACTGAGGCTTGGGGTTAGGGTTAAACTCTCATTGACAATGGCAAAAAAACATTTATTCTGTTCCTAAATCTACTCTTTGGAGACGAACTCATCTTGTTGCCAAGCGGAAATTTAAGTGTTTAGATGATGACCAAGATGATTCTCAAGATTTTGTTAAAAATTCTCCTGCATTTCAGCATGAAGTCATTGCCATGCATAGTGAACACAGTGAATCACTTGAAAGTTCTGACTCTCTT
>JBBPBX010013393.1:0-11270 GCA_038048925.1 Garcialebias charrua
CAAAATGAATAACTCTTTCTAATTTTCTAACTAATACATACACATTACGCTACTTCATATATATATATATATATATATATATATATATATATATTTTTTTAACAATTTAGTTTTGATCATTTTCTTAAATGTACACATTGACTTGGCATTTTTAACTTCATTCTCCAAACCATTCCATAATCCAATTCCCTGGATTGAGGTAGACCGTCCCTTCAAACTAGTTCTGAATTGTGGTTTTACAAATATCTCTGTCCCCTTAAGATTATAACAACTTTGTCTTTTAACAAAATGCATTTGGAAATTTAAAGGTAATGCGTTATTCTGAGCCCTATACATAACTGATAAAACATAATCTACCAAATCATGGAACTTCAATAACTTCAGTTGATAAAATAATGTGCTTGACGGATGATTTTATGTGGTTATTTCGAATGAGTTGAATAAAGTTTGACTTATTCGTTTTGTTTCGCTTAAAGCGCTGTATAATCTGGTGCGCATTATAGTCCAAAAAATATGGTAAACGCCAATTTAGCAGGAAGTGTGTTGAAACACTTTAAGATCCTCAACATTTGTACAACTTTCTAAATACAATAAGTTGAAGTATGATAACTTTAGCAACATGATGCTTATGGTAAATGTAAAGTTTGCTGTAATGTGTCTATATTTGCCACACTTTCTTCAACATTTGTACAAGGAAATACAGAAACTAAAAAATGTATGACATAACTGAGACTATAAAAATGAAGAGTTATAGGTTCATGAGAGTACACAAAAAGGTATTCATTTTAAAGATTCTTTAAAAACAAATTGTTTATTTGTGGTTACTTCTGACAAAGCTGCTGATATCTCCATTTAGAAAAAGAAACTTGATTCATGTGGGAGGGTATCTCTGCATTGCCTCATTGTACTGATGTGACAAATTTCATTGACAGTTTTTTAATGAAGAGGTTAGAAGCTACAGCTGAAAACAACACAATGTTCTCACTGGTCAGATGGGCTGATGTTAACACACTGGTCTCATTTTAACACCAAGAGCAAAGACAACACAGTCATCCTGCACAATCTGTTTAAAAATAATCAGCAAAGTCTACATAAAATGTCGTTTTTTGGTTTTCTGTTTTAACTTTGTCTTTTTGTTTTTCTTAACTGCCTTGTTTTTCCAGTGTTTTCTGTCACCAGTTTAGTCCGTTTTTTGTGTTTCCATGTTTCCAATCATTGTTACCCAAGCTCCCTTGACACACTCTGACACTCTAACTCTGACACACACCTGTTATTCATCTGTTCATTAGCACACCCGCTGTTAACCTGCAAATTAAAACATGTACAGTATTCATCTGCTCCTTAACACATCTGTTCATTTGTTTATTAATACTCCAGTTGTTCATCTGCTCATTAACATGTTCATCTTTTTATTGACACACCTGATGTTCATCTGCTCATTAACACATCTGTTGTTCACCTGCCCATAGAAATGTTCATCTTTTCATTGACACACCTGTTGTTCAACTGCTTATTGACACACCTGCTGTTCATTTTCTCATTAACATGTTCATCTTTTCATTGAAACACCTGTTGTTCATCTGCTCATTAACACACCTGTTCATTTGTTTATTAACACACCCTTTGTTTATCTGCTCATTAATGTGTTCATCTTTTCATTGACACACCTGTTATTAACCTGCAAATTAAAACACATATTCATCTGCTCCTCAACACATCTGTTGTTCACCTGCTCATAGAAATTAGGGATGGGACCGATCCGATCCAATGTCGGTATCCGATATCAGCTTAATTTAAGTATCCGATATCGGATCCAACCTACCGATATTTCCAATCCAGTTTCAAAGAGCATTTGTGTTCCATCACATTCTGTGACTGCTGACTTACTCTTAACATTGTGTGAGTGAAATCCAATGAAGACACTGATGAGCCTAACAAAAGAAAACTCACAAACTGTAACAGCACACAAGAGGCAAGTCTACCACACACATGTCCTTCTCACTCATGGTTCAGCTGGAAAAACTAAAAAACAGCTAAGCATGATGGGAAAGACAACACAGCCACTCCCCTTAACTACTAAGGAAGTGGATTTTGTTGTCTTTCCCATCATGCTTAGCAGTTTTTTTTTGTTTGCCAGCTTTAGGTGCATCTGGAAAACTAAAAAAACGCTAAGCATGATGGGAAAGACAACACAGCCACAAGTGGATTTTGTTGTCTTTCCCATCATGCTTAGCAGTTTTTTTAGTTTGCCAGCTTTAGGTGCATCTGGAAAACTAAAAAACGCTAAGCATGATGGGAAAGACAACACAGCCACTCCCCTTAACCACTAAGGAAGTGGATTTTGTTGTATTTCCCATCATGCTTAGCGTTTTATTTTTTTTTTATTTTTCAGCTGAACCATGAGTGAGAAGGACATATGTGTGGTAGACTTGCCTCTGGTGTGCTGTTACAGTTTGTGCGTTTCTTGTTGTAAGGTTCAATAGTGTCTTCATTGGGTATATCTCACACAATGTTAAAATGAATTATCTCAGTTCAAAACCATCATTATACAGATTCACATACCTGAAAAGTATCGGATCGGAAAAGTATCGGGATCGGTTGATAGTTCTTAAGTATCGGATCGGAAGTGAGAAATGTGGATCGTGCATCCCTAAAAATGTTCATCTTTTCATTGACACACCTGTTGTTCAACTGCTTATTGACACACCTGCTGTTCATCTTCTCATTAACATACATGTTCCTCTTTTCATTGAAACACCTGTTGTTCACCAGATTATAAACAGACCTGTTGTTCATCTGCTCATTAACAAACTTGTTGTTCATTAAAACATGAGTGTTTCATCTGCTCATTAACATACTTGTTCATCTTTTCATTGACACACCCGTTCATCGGCATACAAACATATCTGTTGTTCATCTTCTCGTTACTACACCTGTTCATTTGGTCATTAACACACCTGTTGTTCATCTGTTAATTGACATGTTCGTCTTTTCATTTACACACCTGTTGTTCATCTACTCAGTAACATAATAATCTTTTCATTGGCACGTCTGTCATTTACACACCTGTTGTTCATCTTCTCATTAACATACTTCTTCATCTTCATCAGTAAAACACCTGCTGTTCTTCTGCTTATGAACAAACCTGTTGTTCGACGTTCACAGATGGCAGATATTTAATTATATGTATATATATACAAGTTTAGTGTTGAACAGATTGTTCAAAAAAAAGGTAGCAAGAAAATCAGCGGGAGCCCACGTCAATGCGTCTTATCCCATCGCCGCCATCTTGTCAGCATATTTTGATTAGTATTACAATACTGTCTTCTCAATAACAGGTGGTGAGTGGCGATTTCATCGCCTACACTGACTGATGGAAACAATTTTAAAATAAAATCTGTTCCCGTTTTGTTGAATGTAGTACACCTCATTTTATTGTCATACATGTCAAATCTTAAGGATTTTCTATGAATTATATGGATTTTTCATGACTACGAATATACAAAGAAATTCTTACGGATTTTCCAAAAACTCTGCTTCAAATTTATTTTACATCTCACAGTTGGCCTGTAAGCAAACGCTGAGGTTGGCCCCTTCTCCTTGTCTTCCTCCCCTGCTTTAGACTGATTGTACCTGCTCCACCCCATAGCTAAGCATTATGGGAAAGATAACAAAATCCACTCCCTTAGTGGTTAAGGGGAGTGGATTTTGTTGTCTTTCCCATAATGCTTAGCGGTTTTTTAGTTTTCCAGCTTTATGTGCAGCTGGAAAACTAAAATACCTAAGCATTATGGGAAAGACAACAAAATCCACTCCCTTAGTGGTTAAGGGGAGTGGCTGTGTTGTCTTTCCCATCATGCTTAGCGTTTTTTTTGTTTTTCCAGCTGCACCATGAGTGAGAAGGACGTTTGTGGTAAAGACCTGCCTCCTGTGTGCTGTTAAAGTTTGTGTGTTTTCTGTTGTGAGGCCCAGAGTGTCTTCATAGGGTTTAACTCACACAATGTTAAGACAACAGTCACCGAATGTGATGGAACAAAAGTGCTCTTTAAAGCTTGATCGGAAATCTCTGCAGGTTGGATCCGATATCCGATACCTAAATTATGCTGGTATCGGATGCCGATACCGATACTGGATCGGATCGGCCCCATCTCTATTAAATATAATAATGTAGGGAGTTGGATCAAATTGTGTCCAACTGTCTGACAATTTAAATGACTCACAACCTTAAATGTTTAATCAAAAGGTTTTTAAAATAATTAAAGTGCCAGCTTTTTAAAATTTCATCCATACTAAACGTTAGTAAAGTTATTTTAACGTGCACTGAGACAATACAATTGTCTTTTCAAATGGTTTTCCAGCTTTAAGAGCCAAAACGTTCACAAACTGTGTTGAGGAGGGAAAAAAAGCTTATTTTATTTTATTGTTTTTGTTTTGCATATTTTGGGGGCTTACCATCTAGCTAAATATCTCTTATTGTGAAAAATTTTTTTAAAGTCAAGATCCCAGTCTTTTTTTTGTGTGTGCTTTTAATTGCCCCACAGTATAAGATGTTTATGTTAAAGCGCTACACAGCTTGACTCAAACTGCAGCTCTGATGGAGTAACTGAATCAGAAAGCAGCTCATTTGCCTCCAGCTCTTATCAAGTGCAGGCAGACAGTTTAACGTTTAGCCGTGCATCCTGGTTAAACTGGTCATCTGCAAAGGACCAATTTGCTCAAACCAACTGTTTCCATATATGTCGTTAGAGATGATATTTCTATGATGAAGCTGTTGGTGGAGTGAGATCAACGCATGTTTTCCTCAAGGCGGTGACCATTCCAGCTGGCGGAATGATTTTTGCCATCAAAACCTGCAGAAAAATCTATAATTACCTGCCTCCCTTCCTCATAACCACAACGCCTGAGAGTATATTTCACTGCTGATTATCAGGCGAGCTGCGGTCTCCGCTGCAGGTCAGGCTCAGGTTAATTACAAACTGAAGGTGATATTGGATAATGATGTTTATATGGAACTTATTTAGAAAACATAATCGTTTTCATTATAATACCTAACACTGATATTTGTGCCACACAGTTCAGTGAAATGTGAGCACATCAGACTTACAGTATTATTAAATGTTTTAGCATCTTCTTACATCAGGGTTCTGCAAGCTTTTCGATAAAAAATAGATATTTCTGCTCCTTTGATCACTAAATAAAATGTGTTCAGAGCTGCTAAACCTGCAACAACTGTGATTATCAACTGGTGGCCCATGGGCCACTTTGAGTTTGTGGTTGTTTTTGCCAGTGAGGGTGACATTATAATGCTAAAAGTATATAATGAATTTGAACATTTAGTGGGTTTTTTTACATTTTAAAACAAACTAAAATACCATATTTATGTAAAGAAGGAAAAATATATAGAGTTTAACCAGAATTAAAACACTGTGTGAGTTCTCTTTTTATTTGTAGGAAATTTGATTATGAAGTCTCCCACGTTGAAGTAACACAGCATAATTTTAAAGTGTGCATAGGATTAGGCCATTTTGTTTGATATATAATTGTGACTTGTTAAATTTTTAAATTAAAAGTAAAGTTTGCTCTGATTTTATTTAAGTTTTATTTTTCAAACTCTTATTGTTATCAAACTGACTCATCATACTTCTTCAAAGCAACTCGTCCTAAAGGTATTCCGAGAATTTCTGGTGGATTTGAGGGAAAGATCCCACTTGTAATGGAAGTTGGAAACATGAAGCATCTTAATCTAATCAAGCTTTGCTCCTCGTTGTACCATCATTCAAACATTTGCAGCAAACTGACAAAAATCTGCTAAAACTAGCCTTTTCTGTTGTGTGTAATAAAACCAGTAAAGTTAAATTTCATAGTTGTGGTCAAACCTTCAACGAGACACAGCAGTGGAACCAAAGAGGTGTCATCTCTAAAGGAATGGTTTAAATGCTGACATTGACGAATAAAATTATTGATGACATGACAAAAAAAATAGCTTCTTCAAAGATTTTAGCTCAAATGCAAACACAATTCAACATGACTGAAAATCTTTTAATAATTATTTAGATTATATCTCATTTACTCACTCTCTAAACACTCTGCCTGCTCTGCCTCCCCTCCCATTTGAACTGCCTTAACACAAAAAACTTTCTCACACATTACCACACAACACAAAGATTTTAACACTGGACTCTGTGTCATCAAACGGGTTATTCACTAAACTCTCTGTCATGTGCTCATTCAGTTTGCACTACTTCTCATATTTGCACTAATGTTTGTATTACATTATTATTATTACATGTATTACATTGATATGTAATACATTGTATTACATATCCCTCCCTGGGCTGCCACCTTACCGTGGTGGAGGGGTATGAGTGTCCCAATGATCCTAGGAGCTATGCTGTCAGGGGCTTCATGCCCCTAGTAGGGTCACCCAAGGCAGACAGGTCCTAGGTGAGGGACCAGACGAAGCGCAGCCCACAAGACCCCTTATGATGAGAAAAATAAATGGAAACAATGTTCCCTCGCCCGGACGCGGGTCACCGGGGCCCCACTCTGGAGCCAGGCCCGGAGGAGGGGCACGTTGGCGAGCGCCTGGTGGCCGGGCTTTTACCCATGGAGCTCGGCCGGGCACAGCCCGAAGAGGAGACGTGGGTCCCCCTTCCCATGGGCTCACCACCTGTGAGAGGGGCCAAAGGGGTCGGGTGCATTGTGGAATGGGTGGTGGCCGAGGGCGGGGACCCTGGCGGTCTGATCCTCGGCTACAGAAGCTGGCCATTGGGACATGGAATGTCACCTCTCTGGTGGGGAAGGAGCCTGAGCTAGTGTGTGAGGTTGAGAGGTTCCGGCTAGAAATAGTCGGACTCACCTCAACGCATGGCTCTGGCTCTGGAACCAGTTTCCTTGAGAGGGGTTGGACACTCTTCCACTCTGGAGTTGCCCCCGGTGAGAGGCGCCGAGCAGGAGTGGGCATACTGGTTGCCCCCCATCTCGGTGCCTGTACGTTGGGGTTCACCCCGGTGAACGAGAGGGTAGCCTCCCTTCGCCTACGTGTGGGGGGACGGGCTCTGACTGTTGTTTGTGCCTATGCACCAAACGGCAGCGCAGATTACCCACCCTTTTTGGAGTCCTTGGAGGGGGTATTGGAGGGTGCGCCTCCTGGGGACTCCCTTGTTCTGCTGGGGGACTTCAACGCTCACGTGGGCAATGACAGTGAGACCTGGAGGGGTGTGGTTGGGAGGAACGGCCCCCCTGATCTGAACCCGAGCGGTGTTCTGTTGTTGGACTTCTGTGCTCGTCATGGATTGTCCATAACAAACACCATGTTCAGGCATAAGGGTGTCCATGTGTGCTCTTGGCACCAGGACACCTTAGGTCGCAGTTCGATGATCGACTTTGTTGTCGTCTCATCTGATCTGCGGCCGCATGTCCTGGACACTCGGGTGAAGAGAGGGGCGGAGCTGTCAACTGACCACTACCTGGTGGTGAGTTGGCTCCGATGGTGGGGGAGGATGCCGGTCAGACCTGGCAGACCCAAACGTATTGTGAGGGTCTGCTGGGAACGTCTGGCAGAGTCTCCCGTAAGACGGAGCTTTAACTCCCACCTCCGGGAGAGCTTTGAACACGTTCCGAGGGAGGCGGGGGACATTGAGCCCGAGTGGGCCATGTTCCGCGCCTCTATTGTCGAGGCAGCTTATCAGAGTTGTGGCCGCAAGGTTGTTGGTGCCTGTCGTGGTGGCAACCCTAGAACCCGGTGGTGGACACCGGCGGTGAGGGATGCTGTCAGGCTGAAAAAGGAGTCCTATTGGGCCTTTTTGGCCTGTGGGACCCCGGAAGCAGCAGATAGATACCGGCAGTCCAAGCGGCATGCGGCTCGGGTGGTTGCTGAGGCAAAAACTCGGGCGTGGGAGGAGTTCGGAGAGGCCATGGAGAATGACTTCCGTACGGCTTCGAGGCGATTCTGGTCCACCATCCGACGTCTCAGGGGGGGAAAGCGGTACGCGACCAACACCATTTATGGTGGGGATGGCGTGCTGTTGACCTCAACTCGGGATGTTGTGAGTCGGTGGGCGGAGTACTTCGAAGACCTCCTCAATCCTACTGGCACGTCTTCCACTGAGGAAGTGGAGCCTGGGGACTTTGGGTCGGGCTCTCCAATCTCTGGTGCTGAGGTCGCCGAGGTGGTTAAAAAGCTCCGCGGTGGCAAGGCTCCGGGGGTGGATGAGATTCGTCCTGAGTTCCTTAGGGCTCTGGATGTTGTGGGGTTGTGTTGGCTTACGCGACTCTGCAATATCGCGTGGACATCGGGGGCAGTTCCCTTGGATTGGCAGACTGGGGTGGTGGTTCCCCTATTCAAAAAGGGGGACCGTAGGGTGTGTTCCAACTATAGGGGGATCACACTCTTAAGCCTCCCTGGTAAGGTCTATTCAGGGGTTCTGGAGAGGAGGGTCCGTCGGATAGTCGAACCTCGGATTCAGGAGGAGCAGTGTGGTTTTCGTCCTGGTCGTGGAACACTAGACCAGCTCTACACCCTCAACAGGGTCCTGGAGGGTGCGTGGGAGTTTGCCCAACCAGTTTACATGTGCTTTGTGGACTTGGAAAAGGCATTCGACCGCGTCCCTCGGGGGCTTCTGTGGGGGGTACTCCGGGAGTATGGGGTACCGGGCCCTTTGATACGGGCTGTTGGGTCCCTGTACGACCGGTGTCAGAGCTTGGTCCGCATCGCTGGCAGTAAGTCAGGCTCGTTCCCTGTGAGAGTTGGACTCCGCCAAGGTTGCCCTTTGTCACCGATTCTGTTCATAACTTTTATGGACAGAATTTCTAGGCGCAGCCAAGGTGTTGAGAGGATCCGTTTTGGTGGCCTTAGAATCGCTTCTCTGTTTTTTGCAGATGATGTGGTCCTATTGGCTTCATCAGTTCGTGATCTACAGCTTTCGCTGGAGCGGTTTGCAGCTGAATGTGATGCAGCCGGGATGAGGATCAGTTCCTCCAAATCCGAGGCCATGGTCTTGAGCCGGAAAAGGGTAGCATGCCCTCTCCGGGTCGGGGAGGAGGTCCTGCCCCAAGTGGAGGAGTTTAAGTATCTCGGGATCTTGTTCACGAATGAGGGAAAACTGGAGCGTGAGATCGATAGGCGGATAGGTGCAGCGTCCGCAGTGAAGCGGGCGCTGTACCGGTCTGTCGTGGTGAAGAGAGAGCTGAGTCAAAAGGCAAAGCTCTCAATTTACCGATCGATCTACGTTCCCACCCTCATCTATGGTCATGAGCTCTGGGTTATGACCGAAAGAACGAGATCTCGGATACAAGCGGCTGAAATGAGTTTTCTCCGCAGGGTGTCTGGACTCTCCCTTAGAGATAGGGTGAGAAGCTCAGTCATCCGGGAGGGACTCGGAGTAGAGCCGCTGCTTCTCCACATCGAGAGGAGCCAGTTGAGGTGGCTCGGGCATCTGGTTAGGATGCCTCCTGGACGCCTCCCTGGTGAGGTGTTCCGGGCATGTCCCACCGGGAGGAGACCCAGAGGAAGACCCAGGACACGCTGGAGGGACTATGTTTCTCGGCTGGCCTGGGAACGCCTTGGGATTCCCCCAGAGGAGCTGCTCCAAGTGGCTGGGGAGAGGGAAGTCTGGGCCTCCCTACTTAGGCTGCTACCCCCGCGACCCGACCCCGGATAAGCGGACGAAAATGGATGGATGGATGGATGGTTTGTATTACATCACTGCCTATAGTCATACTACTGTTTACATTCACTGTTTACATACTACTGTTTACATTCACTGTTTACATTTATTAATACTGTTTACATTTATTACTACTGTTTACATTTACACTACTTTTATATCTACACTACTGCTGATACATATACAGTATTCTCTGACCAGCCTTATTTAAGGATGCCCAATGTGCCTTACTGCATATGCCACTTTTGCCTCTATACCAACATCAACTACTACCTCATACATATACTGTGTACATTAACTCATATGCTGCTTTGCCACTCTTTGCAAATGTCAATGCTAGAACCTTCAGTTTATTTTATAGATATACTTTTTATACTTTTTTATACTACTATGCAAAAACTCAGGACAGTATTACACTTTTATTATTTCATTTTATGCTTATGTTCATTAAATGTTTAGTGTTTTAGTGTTGGTGTAAATTTTCATACTTTTATACTACTATGCAAAAACTCAGGACAGTGTTACACTTTTACTATTTTATGCTTATGTTTATTAAATGTTTCAGTGTTTTAGTGTTTAAATGGTTACTGTTGCACCGAGGGACTGAGAGAAAAGCAATTTCAATCCTGTGTATGTCCTGTACATATTGCAGTTCTGACAATAAAGTTGACTTTGACTTTGACTTGACTTTGATTTATTATATTGCAATCTTTACTGATCCCAAAGCAACACACAGCAGGCTTCATTTGTCCACATGCATTTACAAAACCTTCCTGAAAATGTGTAAAGAATACAGTAGGCCCTCATTTATCGTGGGGGATCCGTACTGAAGCCCCGCAATAAGTGAAAAACTGCAAAGTAGGAATAGTAGTACAAGTAGTAGTAGTTTACTTTAGTATTCGAGAATCCAGACTTTTGGCTGAATGGATTAGATCTTGGGGATTTTCTCAGGCACGTTCCATTGGTATGGTCATTTTAATTTGGACATTTCTGAAGCAAGTGGACCGACACAGACTGAAGGTAGATGTCATTAAAGTTCTGCCTGTCCCCAAAACAATCGTTTATCTGAAATTTGGCTCACTGACTGGCCTTGACAGGCCATCTTATCTCAACACGCCTGGAGAAAATTTGTAAACCTGACGCTCTCACCCCTCCCAAACCTTCTGCTGAGGAATTCCATGGACTTTTCAGAGGAGCCCAGCTGAATAAACATTCTGTCATCATTTCAGGACTCTGGATTCGCCTCTGGCCATCCTCAGCAGCTCCTCCCCCCATGAGTGTGCACAGATCTCCAGAGTGAACTACTGTATATGAACTGAGTGATTCTATCTGAACTCTGCAGTGCCTCTAAGGGCTGGCATGCTCACCGCCTTTGAGTCCCCTCCACCGCCCTCTGCGTAATGTCGGCGTCATTATGTGCACAATTTTTTTCAATACCATATTTTTGACCTTCAAACAGAGGTCAAAAATGTGTTAGGATTTTTTGTCTCCAAACCCTGTGTCAATTTTCACCACTTTTATTGTCTATCCAACAGATCTCACTTGTAAATGAGTCTTCGAGGCTCAATGTGACTTATCTGTTAAAATAAAGGTTGAATGAAA
>JBBPBX010013393.1:11454-24866 GCA_038048925.1 Garcialebias charrua
TTTAAACCCCTTCCACACTCTTGCAATATTCTAAACAATGTTTTTAATCTCTAAATGCTCTAAAAGAGCCCAGAATATCATGGTTTCAGCTATCTGCCACGACTGCACTCTGCACTCTTGGCCATGCCCACTTATTCGCTGCAAAACGAAGATCGTCAGAGGTGGGAGAAGGAGCTGCAGGTGGAAGTTTCTCCTGCAGCTGTGGGTTGCACACAGTTGCAGCAGGTGCTGAATCATTTAAAATAAATTATTTCAAATAAAAATTCCATGCCGATCGTGTGACTCATCAATCAGTCAGCCAATTGTGTGTCATGTCCTATCTTATTCTGAAAAACCGTGATAGAGCGATTACACAAAAGACGAATCGTGAAGTAGTGAGGGACTACTCTTTTATTTATTCAGGTAGAACAAAGGACAGTAAAAGTGCAAATTCAGCTTTACAGTTTTACCTCCATATATGATTTAAATTTTGATTCCCATATGTCTCCTGTTTTTTGGGGTGTTTTATTTATTTGTTTATTTTCAAATTGATTAAAATATATTTACTTTCATACTAAAATACAACTTTTAAAATGTATTTATATTCATTTAAAGCCATATACAATATCTTATGGGGCCAAGATGGTGTAGTGGCAGAGAATCGGACTTGTTATCCGAAGGACCCAGGTTCGAACTCCAGCCACGGCACACACCTTGGGGTGTCTATGAGTGCACATCTATTTCCCCAGCTCCCCGAGCGCTGACTACGGCTGCTCACTGCACCACCTGGTGGTGGTTGGGTTAAATGCAGAAGACCAATTTCGTCTGTCAAGTATGGGAACATACACAGATGACAAATGTGACAAATTATTATTATTAATTATTATCAAAGGTTTGATTTTCTGGATATTTACTGATATTTTTTTCTCTCTGCACGTTATTTTAAACTAGCCTTTGTATTAGTTAAACGAGGCATTTCAGATAGGGATGCACCGATCCACATTTCTCACTTCCGATCCAATACCGATACATAACAACTGAGTATCGACCGATACCGATACTTTTCCGATCCGATATCGGTGTTCAAGCATAGGAGGCTGTAATAATTAAGTTCTTGAAGGGAGAGCACGTATGTTGCACAAAACTCAGACTTGTGTGAGGTAAACCCAAAGAAGACACTCTGAGCCTCACTACAGTAATTCACAAACAAATGGCATACAAGAAGAGGCAGGTCTCTTCCACAGACGTCCTTCTGACTCATGGTGCAAGGAACACTAGTCTAAAATACTGCTAAGCATTATGGGAAATCATCACATTCTACTCCCCATTTTCTAGTCTTATTTTTAATTCTGGCACTATATGAGTTGTAATTCTTGTTGAATTTTATCAACAGATACAGATTTAATCTATAATTGAACACTAATATACCGCTAAGTAACAATGTTAAGACAGAAGTCACAGAGTATGGTGAAATATATGTGCTCTCTGACATCTAGAAAGTATCGGAAATATCGGCAGGTTGGTTCCGATACCCGATACTTACATTCTGCTGGTATCAGATACCGATACCGATACTGGATCGGATCTGCCCCATCCCTAATTTCAGATTGCCAAACTGATATTCTACAATTTCACCACTAGATGTTACTGTGTCTGACACGTTGCACCTTTAAAAAGTTTCTGCCTTTTGCGAGACTTTGCCTTTTATGCAAATTTGTTTGTATACGCAACTAGAACGAAGATTTTAGCTTAACAACCCACTCACACAGCATCAAATTCACAACAAACTCAGAACTATCATACATTTTTAAAACAATTTTCAAACAGGGTCTTCCAAAAATCTTAAGATAAAAAAACAGGAGTTCACTGACAGATTGCATGACTTGCAAGCATAAAATGAAGCTTTTCAAATGAAAGAATTTTCTTGCAGTTCTCCAAGTTTTTTTGGTGCCGACACGTTTTATACGAGCTGTTCCTACTCCACATCCCAAAGTCAATTTAACAGAACTCTCCAATGTGAGCGCTTGTGACTCACAGCTTGTTGAATTGATCCTCAACAAGAGACTCAATCCTGACTCTGTGAGGGAAGTGACTCCTGATTATTATCTCTGCTGGACAGGCCACATCCGTCTCATTTACACAAATACACAACGATTTCTTGCTCTTTTGAGGAATGATAGCAACGCCGAACCCAGCAGAGAACAGCTTTGGAGCTCCGCTCTGTGTCCTTCAATTTGTTTCTTTCTCCTCTTTTTTCCCCATCTGTGTGTTTGTGATCCGTCGTGAACCGAACAGCGAGGGTGGGGGAGGACTGCGACAAATTCAAATTCAGCCCCTGCAGCAGTGCATCACTCTAATTGATCTTTTATCTCTCAGCTGCCTTTACCTGTCAGGTGACAACTGAAAACAACAAAACAAGAGATAATCGAGAGAATGGATCAAGTTGGAGATTTTAGGGAAGATTTGTGTCATCTGAAGAGATCCTGTCAGAACACCCACAAGCTTTGGTACACACACCTCATAGTTGTCACGGTGCAGCAAACATTTATTTGTCAATGTACAATATCACAAGTGAAAGATTAAATGCTGCTTCCAGACAATATACTTTTCTTTTTCTTTAAACTCAAAATATAACTTGTACTTACATGTCAATATAATTTATTGAAGCACTTAAAATTAGGGATGCACAATATTATCGACATCAGCCGCTATTAATGTTAAAATTCAATATCGGATATCGGCCATTCGATTTAAAAGGCGCAGTTTTTGCCTGCAGCGGCAGCGCAACGCAATGACGTCACGTACACCTACCTGATCTCATGGCGGAGAGGAAATTTCAGAATGTCGGCGGTTTGGAAGTTTTATTTTTCGTTGGTGAGGATGTCGGATTCCGAAGATTTATGGACTACGTTGACCCTCTCTACATCATCCGCAGTTGGAGATATGTTTCTGACGTAGCGTTACCCGAGTTACAAGCCGTTACTTCTGACGTTGTTGAGAAGCTAATAGCTGATAGCACGACTTATTGGGTGAGTTTTACCACAGACATTTGGTTTTGTGTTAGCCCCGTTAGCATGATTAGTCTTATGGCACAATGGATAGACAAAAACTTTTATCTTAAAAAGTCTGGCATGGGAGTGCAGAGGATCCCACACTGCAGCTAGGAACCTGGAACAAGCCTCCACAAGTCAGACAGCATAGCAGGTGACTAATGCTAATAAATAACATTCAACACTTTTCATTTCATATAAGTCAAAGTGCTATGCATATCATATGGCTGATACTGAATATGTCACCAGCTCTTACAGCTGTTGCACAATTTTTGTAGCAAATAAGCCTAAATAAGAGAGAGGGCTATGTTCTGACAAAGGAACGTATATAAAATATTGGTATCGGTTATCAGCCAAAAATCCAATATTGTGCATCCCTACTTAAAATAGAATGCTGCTATGTAGTTTTAATGTTAGGACCATGTTCAGATGATTCAATTCAAAAATACTTCATTAATCCCAGAGGGAAATTAATTGTTGTTGTAGCTCATCATCCTGGTTTCATTGGAGTTGTTATAGATCCTGTCAGTGGGCAGGAATGATTTGCAGCTGTCCATCCCACAGTGGCTCTGAAGAAACTGGCTGCAAAAGCAGATCCTTAAACCCGGATCCAGATCTCTCGGTCTTCTTGGGCAGCTGGACTGCCTGAATGCCATGCAGAACTCCTCCCCGAGTGATGGCCACTCTTCCCAGCAGCCTGCTAAGCTCCTTGTCCTTGCAGATGTCAAGGGATGATCCTGAGCCTCCCACTGTCACAAGCCGTGTTTCTCGCCACATCCAAGATCTTGGCAGTCACACACTCAAGCACTGCTGCCAGGTAGATGGAAAGGCATCCACGGCACCTCCTTTTCAACTCCTCTGGGATTTGGAGCTGTAGCTGAGGTATTACTTGAGCTTTTGAGATGTTAATCAGCTGGTCCCAGTTGTAGAAAACCACCTTATTGTTATGGTTATGCATATGCACAAATGTCCAAAAGTAAAAGAAGTCTCAGTAAAAATCATTCTAGCTGCACAGCATCCGATCCCAGAGGGAATAATCAACCAAAAAAAGAGATTTACAACCAGAAAAAGAGAAATTAAAGTTTTCAAAAACAAAATTTCAGTAGGAATGTAAAAGATATACTCCAACATGCAGCCACCCCGAGCGGCGCAATGCCAAGGTGTTACGATGCTGCCACCACAGGTATCACATGGGAGATTATTTCCATAACTTTCTGTGGTTCATGGCCTTGGCATGACACTAACAAGGCCAGTCCTGCTTTAAACTTTCAGTGATCAAACTATGGGAGCCCTATGTCACAGATACACGACCACCACAATGATAAACTGCCACGACCTCGCTTCAAAGGATTAATGCACGCTCATACCCCTCGATGATCTTTGTGCATGTGATTTTACATCATAGTGAGGGTCATCCTCCACTGTGAACGGGGCATTAAGAGCATGAGAAACACCCAATATGCACTTGTTTTCTCTTGAAAACATAAAAAAATAGAAACCTACAGTATAAAACATGTTGTTTTGTGACATAAAGAAAAAGATGCAACAGACGCTTTCTGCTTCCACTTTGATATGCCATAACTAAATTAGGATAATTTTTAATTGATGACTCAATTTCATAGATAAAAACAAAGTAGCTGCCACAAGTGTGTTTATTATGACTAAAATCATGAAGTTTTACACGCAACAATGGATTCAAAGTTCATATATCTATGGTTAAGAGCATGCATTGAAAGTCTCCATATTATTTTTGTTGTAAACTGTGAGGATTGTGTGTGTATGTTTGGTGTTTTGTGATCCCTGTGTTTTCCAGCTCCTGCACACCTGTTTCTTATCCCAATCAAAGTCAAAGTCAAAGTCAACTTTATTGTCAGATCTGCAATATGTACTGTACAGGACATACACAGGACCGAAATTGCGTTTCTCTCAGTCCCTCGGTGCAACAGTAAACATCTAAACATTGAAACACTGAAACATATAATAATAGACATAAGCATAAAATAGTAAAACTAACACTGTCCTGAGTTTTTGCATAGTGGTATAAGAGTATGAAAATTTACACCAACTCTAAAACTAAAACTAAAACATTAAACATTTAATGAACATAATACTGTCCTGAGTTTTTGCATACTAGTATAAAAAAAGAGTATAAAAAGTATAACTAAAATAAACTAAAGGTTTCTAGCATTGACATTTGCAAAGTGGCAAAGCAGCGTATGAGTTAATGTGCACAGTATATGTATGAGGTAGTAGTTGATGTTGTTATAGAGGCAAAAAGTGGCATATGCAGTAAGGCACATTGGGCATCCCTGAATAAGACCGTTCAGAGCACACTGTATATGTATCAGCAGTGGTGTAGATATTAGAGTAGTGTACTGTAAATGTAAACAGTAGTAATTAAATGTAAGCAGTAGTAATAAAAGTAAACAGTATTAATAAATGTAAACAGAGAATGTAAACAGTATTATGACTATAGGCAGTGATGTAATACAAACATTAGTGCAAGTATGAGAAGTAGTGCAAACTGTATGAGCACATGACCGAGAGTTTAGTGAATAACCCGTTTGATGACACAGAGTCCAGTGTTAAAATCTTTGTGTTGTGTGGTAATGTGTGAGAAAGTTTTAGTGTTAAGGCAGTTCAAATGGGAGGGGGGGCAGAGCAGGCAGAGTGTTTAGCATCCTGACTGCCTGATGAACAGAGCTGTCTCTCAGTCTGCTGGTTCGAGCCTGGAGACTCCTCAGTCTCCTCCCTGATGGCAGCAGTCTAAAGCGGCTGTGTAGTGGGTGTGTGGGATCACCTGCCATGCAGTGGGCTTTCCGAGTGAGGCGTTTGCTGTGTAAGTCCTGCAGTGAGGGCAAGGAGGTGCCCACGATCTTCTCAGCTGCTCTCACAATGCGCTGGAGGCGCATTCATCACCCCAAGTGTTCCTCATTGTCTTTTGTTGGTATTCATATTTATTGAGCCGTTGCATCGTCTTATTTATCCCTGGCTTGTCCGTCTAGGTGCCATGTTCTGTTTCTTCTCCTCTCGTGATCTGCTCCTGACGTATAAGTTTTGCCCTTTTTGTTGATAATAATAAATATTCTTTATTTTATCCACAAGTTTCCAAGTCCTCTCTGTAGAATAGGTTCTACCTCATGCCAGATTATGACATAAACTGTCATACTTTGTTTCAATAATCTCAGAACGCCTCACTGAATGCTTTCAAACCCCAAACACAGAAGCCCTCTTGCTTTAAGGGTTTTTGAGATAGAAGTGATTTCAGACAAATTATTGTAAACTTCAAAGCACTAAGAACGTGAAATAATTTAGGATATGTCACGATTAATTGAAGGTGTCATGTTCAATGAAGGAAAAACTATAACTTTTAGTCTTGAAAGAGAAGCTGCATGCTCTGGCCACAAATTTCAATAATCTATTTTCTGTCTACATAGCAAGCAGCAATAATGCATGTTGGAACTTCAATACGAGTGTAGAGCTATCATTTCTCACACAAACCCAGAGCCCGACCCCGTCCAACCCAGATTAGGGCTGGGCCATAATAATGTGCTTAATGTGGGGGCCGGGTTGGTGTCAGACTTTTGATTGCGTCAGCGGACGCACGCGGCTGATGTCCCACTTATATGGCAATATGGCTTGCCATACTTTCACCAGCCACACGCGGTCATATGACCGCACGCTGACCGGCCTTGGAAAAGGTAAAAAGTTCAGTTAAGCTTCAGATGGACTACTGCCAGCGATCCATCAGCCCAAATGTGCATTCATTACCTAGCGGACCTACGCGACCGACGACCTAAACAGGTGAGATCACAAAATATCTGACATGTCAGAGCAGGGTCCGTGTCTGAATAATGCAGAATGCAGACAAAAGCAGAGATTGAATGTGCTTTGAAGACCATGAAAGGACAAACACCTCCTCAGCTCTGATCTTCTGCCCCCTTAGCCGCATGCATCCACCAACCGTTAATAACTACATAAGCCATCAAAGCTTAATAAAAAATGTCTGGGGGTGGGGGATTTGGGTTCGTACCTGTAATTACTGTTAATTCGTCCGGTCGGGTGTGGTTCGGAAATGATGGCTACAGGCTGGGGCAGGGTCGGGTTGGATTTTTCGGCCCAAATGTAACTCTATATGGATGTGACCAAATGCAACACATCCTGATGAAACTGCCCTTTGGAAATAACGTACCGGTAGTCACTTGAACAAAACTAGTCTCCACAAAATTGATCAAACTTTGCTCCGTCTGTGCAGCATTCTTTTGTTTCTATGTGTCACCAAGCTTTCACCAACACCACAGTCTCAAACCAGTTACTGAGCCTTTTCCTGGTGGGACTGGATGCTACGAAAGTAAGAAAACATTTAAAATCCATTGCACGCTATGGGTTTAGGATGTGTTTAACTGGAAAAGGTCATGAAACTAGTTGGATGGTTTTTACTAAAATGGCACGATGAGCTCTTACATTTCTCTGTTATTGTATATTTTCTGTGGTGGAAGTGGGTTAAAAATCAGCCGTGCTTCAGTGCATGAACTTCTACAGTAATGCCCCTTTATCTTTTTTTCTGACAGTTCTAAGGAGGAAAGCGAGGTCTGGAGGAGACGTGCAGACAGAGGATTGTCCAGCCGTGACCTCTCTGCTCAGTTTGCCTCACCCCGCTGATGTGAGGAAGGCTGACGACCTGGCCTGGAGCCGAGCCACTGGAAGGCCAACGGGGTCATTTGAGGACCGGCCTTTTTCTTAAAATGAAATACAAAGACCTCATCTTATTCCACTTCTTGCTGTTTTATTCTTGAACATATCCTTCTGTGACAGTTCTCAGTAATTGCTACACAAGTTTCCGTTTGAAGTTTTCATGAACTCATTTCCTCCTTGCAGGTAATCAGCTGGTGAAAAACAAATTTTTCATCAGAATCGCACCAGAACATGAAGTCATCTTGCTCCTTTGAAGATGCATTCAACAAATCATTGAATGTGCAATTCTGCTTATCTATTTAACATCTAAACTGTCTATAGACTTCAAAGTTAAAATGAGTGAATCTGATCTGAAAGTGAACATTTCAGTCACCTAACCTTGTTCAGATTTAGTTGAGAGTGACAAGAATTAATATGGTTCAGAAGATGGGAATCCAACTTTAGACCTTCAACTTTCAAGTGATTCTTGATTTCTGTTGAGTTGATTAGACAGGGAGATGTGGACACTTTCCGCCGTTTGTGATGCACTTCAAGTTGCTGCGTCAATTGTCTTTTATTTATTTATTTATTTGCAAAGATGTACTTATTTATGTTCTTTATAATGTCCCAAAAGGGCAAGCTAAGAAAAATAGGTGAGCTAAGTTAAACTGAGGCTAGTTACGCTACGACCTCCCTCTCCCCAGTGTCAATTTCCAGCTTCTCCTGAAAGCATTCCCACAATCCCTCCAGCAAATTCTGGGTCTCTTACCAATGGGACTTAGTTATGTTAAGCTAAAACAAGCTTCAATAAATTGAGCTAAGATAACTAAACTAAAATTAGTTATTCTAAAATAAAATTAACTATATTCTTGTCAAAATAATTACGATTTTGACAAACTAATCTAATCTAAGATTATGTTTATGTCTAAGATAAGCTTCTAAGCTATCATACTCTAGTTAAGTTTTACTAAAATGTTATGAATCTTCTTAGATAAGGAATTACTTGCTTAGCTTTTATGATCATTCCCGAGTAGATGTGTTTAAATATTTTTTTTTTTTTTTAAGAATTTATTGAATTTTCCAAATAAACAATTTTACATTAACAAAACAAATCAAATTCTCACCCCACCCCCATCTATACCAGCTCGGCACATCAGTAAACACTTCCACAGTCAGGACATTAAGATGAATACATAACAAATTGATCTGGACAAAAGAGCGAAAAAGTAAACAAAAAATAATAATAATGATAATTACAAAACTTGCAAAACAAAGGCAGGCCCGCCAGTAATAGTCTTTCATTGGAGGAATTTTAGTACTGGGTCCCATATTTTCTCAAACACACTGATGTTATCTGCATTGCAGTATCTCAGTCTTTCCAGATGTAGAGTATTTGCCAGTTCCCCCAACCACATATCAAATGTAGGCACACAGTCTTTTTTCCAAAATCTCAAAATCAACCTTTTTGCAATCACCGTACCAAACAGAACAGCCATTTTCTCGCTTTTAGTGGCTGGTTGCAAAGCACTGGAGGCCCCAATGATGGCAATAAGTGGTTCTGGGTCCCATTGTTTCCCAAAAGCTGTCGAAAAAAAATGAAAAATTTTTGTCCAAAATGAGTGAAGCTGTACACATGACCAGAAGGAGTGTGTCAAGTTACCAGTAGCAGCCTGACAGCGATTACAAATTGGAGACACGCTTGTAAAAAAGGTGCTTAGTTTCTCTCTCGAATAATGAAGTCTATGTATTGTTTTGAACTGTATGAGGTTATGTCTGGCATTGACTGAACAGTTGGATATACTTCTCAAACACTCCTCCCATACTTCGTCAGATAGCTGCTGTCCTAGCTCTTCCTCCCATGCTTTTTTTATCCTGGTTGTGTCCAGGGATTTGTTATTAAAAATCTTATAAAAATATGACACTGCCCCTTGGTTGGTAGGTTCAAATTTAATTATTTCCTCCAGAATTTCATGTTTCTTTAAATTCCCAAAGTCTGCTACATTTTTCCTAACATAATCCCGAACCTGCAAATAGCGGAAAAAACTTGAAGGGGGAAGATTATATTCAGTGCATAACTGTGCAAAAGATGCAAAAGTTCCACTAATATATAGGTCACCTATCACATCAACGCCTCTCATTTTCCATATCCTGAAGTCGGCGTCGCTTAAACCAGGTGCAAAGGAGTGATTTTCACAGATAGGAGTGTCAAAATAAACTACTGGAGCTTTTATAAATTTTTGTATCTGTTTCCATATTCTGATAGTATTGCCAATGACAAAATTATTAGTATAGAGTGTTTTGTTGACTTTAACAGGATTATTGAGGAGGGCTGTCAGAGATGACTTACAACAATGCAGACGTTCCAAAGATAACCAGGCTGGACAGGACCTATCAGGTGAGAGTGGGCCCTTCCTCCACCAGGCTAGGATGGATAAATGGCAAGCCCAGTAATATTGCTTGAAATCTGGTAGGGAGAATCCACCCTCTGCTCCTGGTTTACATAAGTGTATTTTGGAGATTCTGACCTTTTTATAGCTCCAAATAAATGGTATAATAATAGAGTCTAATTGTTTGAAGTAGGATGTTCCTATAAAACTTGGCACAGACTGAAATAAATGAAGAAATCGTGGTAACACCACCATTTTAATGGCGTTGATCCTGCCCGCCATGGATAGTGGGAGAGTTTTCCAGAAATCAATATTCCGCTTAAGTTGTAGAATTTTACTCTGCCAGTTAAGTCGTAAGAGTTGCTCTGGTTTTTTTGTTACCAACACACCCAAATATGTAAAGGAGTCATATGCTATTTTAAATGGTGTAGATCTCAAATGTACTGGATCAACTGCTGTAGAGAGCGGCATTAATTCACTTTTGTCCCAGTTAATAGAGAAACCTGAGAAGCAGCCAAAATTGTTGACAATTGTCAAAAGAGAAGATAACGATTTCCGTGGGTTGGAGATATATAAAAGTATATCGTCAGCATACAGCGAAATATGGTGTTTACTATTGAACATCTCGATAGGGGATATTAAGGGGTTTTGCCTTATGCTGGCAGCCAGAGGTTCAATAGTTACACCAAAAAGAAACGGAGAGAGAGGGCAACCTTGGCGTGTACCACGATGGATAGCAAATGGACAAGAAATATTCTGATTAGTAATGACGGACGCAGTTGGGTGTGAATAAATTATTTCGATCCATTTTATAAACAAAGGTCCAAAACCAAATTTTTTGAGCACATATATCATATAAGGCCATTCTACTTGGTCAAATGCACGTTGTGCATCTAGGGAAATAACAACGGACTCATCTGGATATTTTGAATATAATATATTAAAAAGACGACGCAGATTAAAAAACATATGCCTACCTGGCATAAAGCCAGTCTGATCCGGGTGGATAATTAAACCTATGTGTTTTTTTAGTCTATTAGCTAAAATTTTCCCTAGGATTTTCGTTTCTAGAGGTAACAATGATATTGGACGATAGGATGAAACAATCTCTGGATCCCGACCAGGTTTAGGTATAAGCGAGATGTTGGCTTTATATAAGGTGGGAGGCAGACTAGACACTTGCTTGGAGTGGTTTAGCATACGTAGAAGTAGAGGCGATAAGTTGGAGCTGAAAGCTTTGAAGAATTCGACACTAAAGCCGTCAGGACCAGGCGCTTTGTTGTTGGGAAGGGTCAAGATTATAGATTCAATTTCCTGTAAGGTTATACTGTCTTCCAGCTCTTTAGTTGAATCTGGTGGTAGTTTTGGTAAATTCAGATTTTCAAAAAATCTTTCCATATTTTCTACGTTTAATTTTCCCTGCGTCTGATAAACCTTAGCATAAAAGTCTGCAAAACTGTCGTTGATTTTATCCGGATCTGTGAGTAAGGTCCCATCTTCAAGCTTAATACGATGTATAGCTCTAGAGGCCTGTGATTGTTTGAGCTGACGGGCTAATAGTTTATGTGGTTTATCGCCTAACTCGAAGTATCTTTGTTTGACTTGAACTAATAATTTAGAAACGTTTTTGGACATAATAGAGTTGTATTCATAATGCAGAGCTGTAGAAAAGTATGATTTAATTTCGTTTGAAATATAAGAGCAAAATTTCTTATCTTTCAACAGGGCGTTATTTAAACGCCAGTTCCACTTTCCCTTTTTTAACCCTTGTGCGATCTTAACATTCTGTTTACTCCCCTTGTCCTACGGGTCAAAAATGACCCGCACTACCAAAGACCCAAAATAAAGCAGCTTTATTGAACTTTAAATCCAAAATCCATTTTCCATGATGAAACAACCTATTTATCAATGCATCTCAATTATTTATTTTTTTTTTTTTATCATGTATTTTTGTTACACAATACAAAAAGACAATCACCAGTTAACAGTATTACACTTTTTTTTTTTACCACAAACCAACTGTCAAAACAGTTTTATTTTACACAGTAAAGGTTTATTATGGCTATTATATAAATGTAAAGTAATTATTTCTGAATTATTTATATTGAAAGGGAAAAAACAGTCAACAATCTGGAACTTTTTTGTCACGTTTATTTTTTAAATATTTTTTAGGAAGTGAATTATAAAAATACTTCTCTCATAACACAACAAAAAAACAAAATGTTGCTTGATTTTGTGAACAATTTTCAACTTCTACTATATTTATCACATGTAGGACAGTATGTGAGCCCCTTCTTGTTTGCTCTGGTGATGGACCGACTAACAGATGAGGTCAGGCAGGAATCCCCATGGACTATGATGTTTGCAGATGACATTGTGATATGTGGTGAGAACAGGGAACAGGTGGAAGAGAACTTGGAGAGGTGGAGGTATTCACTTGAAAGAAGAGGAATGAAAGTCAGCCGTAGTAAGACAGAGTACATGTGTGTGAATGAGAGGGAGGCTGGTGGAACAGTGAGGCTACAAGGAGCAGAGGTCACAAAGGTGCAGGACTTCAAGTACTTGGGGTCCACTGTCCAGGAAAATGGGGAATGTGGTAAAGAGGTGAAGAAGAGAGTCCAGGCAGGATGGAGTGGATGGAGAAAAGTTTCAGGAGTGATTTGTGACAAAAAGGTGTCAGCAAAGGTCAAAGGAAAAGTTTACAAGACAGTGGTGAGACCAGCTATGTTGTATGGTCTGGAGACAGTGTCATTGACAAAAAGACAGGAGAAAGAACTGGAAGTAGCAGAAATGAAGATGTTGAGGTTCTCCTTAGGAGTGACAAGGATGGATAAGATCAGGAATGAGATCATCAGAGGTACAGCACATGTTGAACAACTGGGAGATAAAGTTAGGGAGGCCAGACTGAGATGGTTTGGACATGTCCAGAGGAGGGACAGTGGGTATATTGGTAGAAGGATGTTAGAAATGCAGCTGCCAGGAAAAAGACAAAGAGGAGATATATGGATGCAGTTAGAGAGGACATGGAGGTAGTTGGAGTGAGGACAGAGTGAGGTGGAGGAGGATGACTCACTGTGGCGACCCCTGAAAAGGGAAAAGCCGAAAGAAGAAGAAGAAGAAGGGCAGTATGTGTGAACGTGAGAATGGGCTTTGCAGATGTGTTTCTCACATGTGCAGCACACAGCTTTTGTCTTGCAGTCCTTCTTCCAGGGGCAGAACTGGCACCTTTTTCTTTTGACTGACCCAGCTGCAGCCTTTATTATTTCTTAGTTTGTTTTTTTGTTTTGCTTGGCAGCTTGTGTGATGTGAGGGGTTAGCTGCA
>JBBPBX010013394.1:0-38036 GCA_038048925.1 Garcialebias charrua
CTCTTCATGTCCTTCAAAACACTGTTCTGTTTTTGAAATCTTTTTCAGTAAACCTGCTCTATGTCAGACGTCAGTCTTCTTTTTTGCTTTTAGGTAGCTTTGTGCTACTTTTGGCTTCTAGCTATTCTTTTGTGGCCTTTTATCTTTTTAGCAGCCATTTGCTACTTAAAACTTTTTACTTTTTGCTAGTGTTTTTCTACTTTAAGCAAGTATTTTGCTATTTTTAACTTTTAGCTTTGAAAACTCAGTTTCAGTTATTTAAAAAAAGTTAAGTCTGGTAGAAACGTTTGTCTTTTATCCGTTTCTACTTTTTTGTTTAGTTTTTAGAATGTCCAGAGGACCAGACTTAACTCTTTTAGATGTTTCTACCTGGATTATTGAGCATGCATCAGGACATCAGTTTCAGTTACTTTGAATTTCAGCAAACTCAGCATCCACAGCTCATTTTTGCAGAAACAGCTATTTCTCTAGTTTTTGTTAGTTTCAAGCACACATACACATTCGGAGCAGCTAAGTTTAGCACTTCCTGTGCACCATGGGACATTTACTGCAAAAATCACATGATGTTTCTGCTCAGATAATCATGTGAACCTGACAGCAGTGTAAATATTAAACAGCAGCTGCATAAACTACCGTTCATCTGTTTAGATTATCGTTGATTTAAGATGGCAGCAATCCACTTTGGTCTTGGCCCAGATTGTAAAACCTGTCAGAATTAGACTCTGTTTCCTTAAACTGAGGCCAATCAAAGAGCTATGTGCAGCAGGTAAGATATTAACTGTTCACACTTCCACAGACCTAAATGATCGTG
Source organism: Garcialebias charrua (assembly GCA_038048925.1). Taxonomy (NCBI): domain Eukaryota; kingdom Metazoa; phylum Chordata; class Actinopteri; order Cyprinodontiformes; family Rivulidae; genus Garcialebias; species Garcialebias charrua. The sequence continues at coordinate 812 of JBBPBX010013394.1, forward strand.
TTACACTGTAAGAAAACAAGCTCAAATGTTAATGCAGTAAACTTGTCTAAAGCCCGTCTGAAGCTCTAAACTTCAGGTTTACTTGATGGTTTACAGGTTTACTACGTTTACAACATGATTCTTTAAGTTGAGGCTTGTCCTCTTCCCTGAAAGGGACTCACTGAAAACTTGGATGAAACTTTGAATTTGTGCTGCTAACCTTTGACCTTTCTCGTTTTCAAGCATGCAGAAGAAGAGCCGGTAAGAAAGAGCCTGTGCTGGTCTTTATCTTAACATGTCTGAAGATTTCCCCAAATGTAATGTTTTTTTTTATTTACTTTTTTTGTTTTGTTTTTTCTCGAAGTGCCAAACTTGTTCAAACACTTGTGTTTTTTACTGTCCGGCTGTTTGTGTCAGTGTGTCCACATTTATAATAATGAGTCATCATTTTGTGTACAGTATTTTCTGGACTATGGGTCGCACCTTTATATATGTCGCTTTGTCCAATTATTGTCAATAAATTGGAAAAATCCATAAACAGGTTGCACCTTTATATAAGTCGCATCTATTATGCATCACCGCTACGCGACGCGTCAGCGCGTCATTTGCCCTGCTGAAAATGACGACCACAGAAGCATGCACGGAAGGACTTTTCACAAGATTAACACGGTAAAAACAATTATTTGTCTGCTGAAAATTATAGCAAACATGTGTCTTAGCTTAACCGTTCCTTAATAAATTCACGTAATGGTCAAATCTGCTGGATTTAAATTTTTCGCTTTGAAAAAGTACAAGGAAAAACAACGAAGCTAACCGCGACACATTTACGTCTATAAAACATCGAATTTTATCTCAAACATCTCATAAAGCTAATCAGTTGTAAATATCCATCTAGTGATTACGTTCTGTAAGTTTGATCAAAATCTGTCCTGTGGTTCTTGACCTATTTTGCTAACAAACACTGAGCTAACAGCGAAGTAGCTAGTTCATACCTCCAGAGCAGGAGGCCGGGCTGCGACAGACTGAGTCCGTCCAGAGGAGGCTCTCGTCGGACACATGAGGTGGGAACGGTTGGTGTACCCTAGCGGACGAAAGTGGTACTGCACCATTTTTGACAAAATGGAAAAACGGTCATATCTGAGCCAAAAATTGGTCTAAAAATATGGGGAAAAATCCATAAACAAGACTCACCTCTCTATATTAAATGGTAAATGGAGCTTATTTATATAGCGCTTTCTAGCCCCCTGTGAGGAGCCCCAAAGCGCTTTACAATACCAACCATCCACCCATTCATACACACATTCATACACCGGTAGCGGCAGACTGCCATGCAAGGCGCCTTTCCAGTCCTACCGGGAGCAACTCGGGGTTAAGTGTCTTGCCCAGGGACACAACGACACATGGTGTGGGGAACCGGGATTCGAACCTCCAACCTTCCGATTGGGGGACGACTGCCATTACCACTATGCCACAGCAGCCCGCTATAAGTCGCAGGGCATGCAAATTAGGCAAAAAGGTGAGACTTATAGTCTGGAAAATACGGTACTTAGTGCTTAGTTATATTACTAAAGTGAAAGGGCGATAATTGTTTGTTCTGTTAGCAAAATATCTCATGAAACAGTTGGTTTAATAAAACTCAAGAGGCACATCTGACAGCGAATAACTTTGGAGGCAGTTGGTTTCAAGATGGCTGCCACAACTAAGCAACTTCAGCAGACTAACAGTGGCTGTGACTCAGTCATTATTGAGCTGAGCTTTAGTGTGGTAGTTGCTGAGACTAATTCCAAACGTCCACTCAAGCACTGCACATTGCACATTAAACATTTGTTGGTGTCGACCCATTTTCTTTTAGTAAAATATCTCACTACTCAATACTTAGGCTGCTACCCCCGCGACCCGACCCCGGATAAGCGGAAGAAAATGGATGGATGGATGGATAAAATATCTCAGACCATTAAATGGATTGGAATGAAAATCTCCCAGAATAATTGGTCCTCCCCCAGAAAATTTTGAATAAAGTAGATGTCATTTCCTGCATTGTGGTGTATTTTAACAGTTGTTAAACATCTAGTTTTACCTACACAAGTAAACATTTGATTCAATACTGTAACTAGAGTTAATGGCACAACAAGAAGTAGCCTGACCAACAGCTGCTTCAACTAATTAAAAATATTATATATTCAAAGTTGACGATTTGATGCCCACATTAGAATTAAATGACTGTAACTTAGTTGACTTCAAATGCAACAAGATGATCAATTCAAAAATAAAAATGTTCAATACAGAAACAACTGGACTTTATTTGTAACAGAAGACGTTTCGCTCTTCATCTGAGGAGCTTTTTCAATTCCAATTGAAAAAGCTCCTCAGATGAAGAGCGAAACGTCTTCTGTTACAAATAAAGTCCAGTTGTTTCTGTACTGAACGTTTTTTTAATTGATCATGTCCTGGATGACTGAGAATCTTCACCAAGATGATCAATGAATGTTTGTGACAAAAGATTTACTGATTATAACAAAGATTCCTTCAAGAAACCTCCCAATATAAATCATAAAACCAGTATGACATCTGCTCATTCTAAATTTGTCAGATGGCCTAAATCTCCTAAAGTGAAGGAGAATCATTTAAAAATAATAAATAAGATATATCCTGTAGCCATGTTTCTTGAAAGAAGATTTAAATTTGAGGTTGATTTGTGTGTCTTCTGTAAATCAGAAGATGAATCCATCAAGCATTTTATTTTTTTCATGTCAATACAAAGTCTTTGGTCAAACATCAGAAACTGGATTAATCTCAAACTTTACATTCCTTCTTCTCATGCTGATGTCATTTTATTTTATGTGGATAACTTAAACTCAGCTTTCTCTGATGCTATGAATATACTATAGTTGTACTTATAACAAAGTACATTTACTGTGATAATAAGCCTTCTTCCTGTTTTATGAAATATTTTAATTTATACAATTCTTCAATAAGTAGATTAAAAAACTGCAACACTGCTAGAATCATCTCAAATACAAACTTATTGTTTTAATTAAATCAATGTTTCTCAAGAAAAAAAAAGATGGGCTTATCAGCAGGTAAGGGGGTGTTTACCTTCGGGACAAATAGAGCTCGTTGATTGGTCAGTTATTGACACGCCTTCTGAGTTGATTGACAGGTCGCGCCGTCAAGGATATGACTTAAAACAAGAAAAAAACACGAGAGCTGCAGCAGCGGCGCTGGGAGGAGGCGGGGCTAGAAGCACATCAGTCTCTTTGGTTCCAGCATGACCAGATATTTTGCTGGTGCCATCACTGGTCTGGGCCCCTTAGAGATCGTGGGCCCCTGGGCACTTGCCCAGTTGCCCATATGGTTAATCCGGCCTTGTTCTGCACATTTGTACTCACTGGCTTTTATACAGCATGACAGAGAACTTTTACTGACTTTTTATTTCTTGTATGTGCTGAAGGTCCTGTTCGTCTTCTCTTCTCACTACTTGTATTGTGTGCAGCACTGTGGCCAACGACAGCTGTTTTTAAATGTGCTTTATAAATAAATTAGTTTTTTATTTGATAGCTGAGAGTCGTTCACAGCCCGTGCTTTAAGTGAAGACGCATGATGAATGAGATCACATGTAACATGTACAAGCAGAACCTGTGTAACTCCACGACTCACCAGATGAGACATCCCAGTTTAAAGTTGGGGATAAAAAGCTGTGGGCAGTGTTTCTTCCAGGACTGCTTGGCCTTTAAACTTATTACTAAACTTGAATACCTAAACTAGGCGAGGACTGTAGATTAATATGTTTTTGTGTTTTCAAGCAGACTTGATTAATGTCTTTGTATTAAATGTGTTTTTGTTTTAAAGGAGACCACAGATAGGTTTTTAAAATTGTTATGGTATGTCTGTGGGCTATCCAGACAATGTTCATTCAATTTAATACACAAAATAATTCTTAGATAATCAATTGTACCCTTTTTAAGTCTACCATTTCTAACTTTCGTTTTGAACGACTGGTTTATGATAATGAGCTCTGAAGGCCACGCCCTTCAAAGATCTGTTTACATTAACTCCGCCCTCTGTAACAGCCAGTATCTCTAATCTGTTGTTGTTTTAAAATTAGCTCTTTTTTTATTACTCATTTGACTTACTGTTAGTGCTAGCTTAAGATAACTTACCGAAAGCCGTCTGCGCGCGCCGCCATGAGCTGCTCCTTTTAGCCCGAATCCGATGCTAAAAATAGCTCGTTCCTCCTCCGCCCTTTTATGTCCGCTCGTTGCATGCGGCGCTTTTGGGAGCGATCTCTGCTTCAGTCCAGACATACACAAAGTTCACTGAGTGTTTCCAGTTAATTTATCCGTATGAGGCAACCTCTGACCGGACCCCACGCTCCTCAAAAGCTATCAGCTCCCAGCAGCTCCCGCCCGCAGATGGTCTCTTCGCCGGCGGTCTGCTCGTTTTCCGTCTGCCGGCTGCTCGTTGGGAGCGATCGCTAATACGCTAAAAATTGAACTAAAACGTAAAAATAACAATTATACTTTATTTATAAAGCCATTTAAAACAACCACAGCTGCAACAAAGTGCTGTACACATGAAATTAAGAACATTTAAACAAAAGATGAGATGAAATCAGGAAAAACAACCGTCACGTCTTTTATACTGAAGTGGGTGGAGCATCACCAGGGGTTGCTAGGTGAGGGGCTGGACTAAAGGTGCGGGGGGATTGTCCTGGCGCTTGTGATGTCACAAGCGCCAGGATTTGAAAACGAAACGTATCTTATCACAGTAAAATAAATATACTTAGAGTAAATAAACCACTGGGTGCATTTTTTTGACCCTAGGACTGTTTTTTTATGAAGTACATACCCAAAGTTGAGTTAAAAAAAAACATTAAAAAGTGAATTTTGCATCTGTGGTCCCCTTTAAGATGAACTCTTTTGGCAAAGCTACATTTGATCCGTTTCATCGTGGAAGTCCTCTTTGTGTTTTTTGTGTAAATATACAAACGACTTTGTTCACTTGAACTTCTTGTGACACTTTGGTCACGTGATACTTTTGTAGGGTGTTTGTGTTTTTAGTTTTGTGAACTCTTGTTTGGACCGTCAGAGCTCTGTAAACAGGAAACCAGACAAGCTGAACAATGAGAGCAGCAGACGTGAAGTGTTTTCTCATTTATCCTCCGCTCATTCAGGAACGCTCTCACTTGGTTCACTATAGAGAAATCAACTGATTCTTTTTATTTTTCATGAAACAATCGAGTTCCACGGCTTTGATCCTACTGGAAGAAAACTTGAAAGTAGCCTAAGCTGTTTGTTTTATGATCTGAGTCTGAGCCTAATTGGAGGTCAAAGGTCAAAACCACAGCTTTTCAAAATAACACAGAGTTGCATAAATACAGTAGTCATTTCCTTTGTACAAGTTGTATACGATGTTCAGTGGCCCCTCGTTTATCGCGGGGGTTCCGTACCCTGCCCCCCCCCACACACACACACACATTCAGTGAAAAACTGTGATGTAGGGATACCTTAGTCCACGTTCAGTAAACTTAAGGCCCCAGTATAGCTGTGCATTGGGCCGAACGCCACTCCACGCTGTGCGCCAAGCTCAAATTTTACGACCGCTTACGCGCGCGCGTTGTCTCACAATAAACTGCCCGGTAGCGGACTGTTTTGTATGAGACACAAATGTATTAAATTCCCCTTCTTCAGCCCTGATCTGGACTTTTCTTTTGTTTGTTCTTTGCCAAAAGTCAAGTGATCGCTTCCTGCTCGCTGAGGAAATGAATGGATTTGTCACGAGCGAACTAAACTCATGTCCAACGTGGCTGCGGGAGGTTTTAAATATTTCCTGGTGTTCTGGTGTGCAGGACCAGCGCTCCCTGTTTTTATTTGATTTTTTAGAACTTTTTTATTAACATATAAACACAGAACAACGCTGCGCAGCTCGTGCCTTTCTTTCCCCCACCCGACCTGTCAATCAATTCAGTAGGCGTGTCAGCAAATGACCAATCAGCGACCTCAATTTGTCCCGTAGGTAAACGCTCCGCCCTGCTGCTGCTCAAATTATGTCAAGAATTTGGAGCGAAAACATTGGAGCCTCACGCAGAGCTATACTGTGAACTGCCTGCGCGCCGCACGCGCGCGTCGAGCGGCGTTCGGCCCAACGCACAGCTATACTGCAGCCTTTAGACTGCCCCTCCCCTGCTGACTCTTTTGAGGCAGTCATGGTCAAAGTGGGTCAAAATATCAAAGTTCTCTTCAGTACTCCATCGATCAAGAGTTGTCGGGGGAGAGGGTGGACTCCAGAAACCATCTGAGCACCATCAAACTGGTAGAGTCACTGTGTGAAGGTGCAGGTTATAGGACTGAGTTTGTTCTGGCTCCTTGGACTGATGAAGTGTTTTGGATGAAAGACAAAACGTTTCAAGAAGAAGAAACGTCCAGAGGACCTGACTGAACAGTGCTGGATTCTTCTACGTGGATTATGAGCATGAAGTGTGATATGTCAAATAAAAATGTTTGACAGCATTCCTTTTGTCGGCCCACAGTTTAATTTTGGTGACGTAGCTGTGCACCAGGCCATCCACACCATAGAGTACTGTCTGGGCTGCATCTCGAACACGGCCTCGTACCTGCGCCTCTGGGCCCTCAGTCTTGCTCATGCACGTGAGTAGCAGTTTGTAGATACAGACCAAGCTTTCTTCTTTGAGATCAAAAATGGAGTGCTGCATTTGAAAGCAGATGGTTTTGGTGCTGACTGTGTGTGTTTCATGATGCAGAGCTGTCGGAGGTGCTTTGGACCATGGTGATGCACTTGGGTCTGTCCTCCAGGAGTGGAGGCGGGTTCTTTGGCCTGTCAATCATCTTCTCAGCATTCGCCGTTCTCACTGTAGCCATCCTGCTCGTCATGGAGGGGCTCTCTGCTTTCCTGCACGCCCTGCGTCTGCACTGGTTAGAAACACACCGTGCAGAACACACACTGTACTGTCCACCCACCATCTTTACCCGCGGGTCACCGGTGCCCATGTCCAGTCACTGTGTGAGAGGCGGGGGACACCTACTATGTACCGTATATAAATAAATACAAATATTTATACAGGGCTGGAAATCTAAAAGCTCAGCAGAAATAAATCACAGGTTCAACTATCTGGTCAAATTAGTTACAATAGAAAAAATATCTGCCTACATAAATAATAAATCATCTTTTAATGACAGCTGGAAGCCAATTTTATTGTATGTACCAGTACTTTGTTCAATAATGTTGAATCAAACACAAACTGTGAAGCTACACACATCTATAAATACATAAGCATTAGTAAATTATTCACATTTGTATGAACACTATGAATCACCAAAACAACAGCATACGCGCTGAACTTTTTTTAAAGTAAGAACACAACTTGAGTTTTCACAGCAACACAAATTCTCACATCCTGAAACAATAATTAAATAAATCAAAGAAAGTGGCGCAAACACAACATAAAATAAATCAAGGTTCTTTATTGTCATTCACATCACATGTGGTACATGAGGTGGAATGAAACTGTACTCAAGGTCCAGTTAGTTACACCCAAAAAGCAATTCAGTGTAAAGTATAAATAAAAAATAAACTGTATACTGTATAAGGATCTAAGATATATGCTAACAATATTAATATAAATAAGGCGTGGTCAACAGCAACCTGAACAAGAGTCAGCTGTGATACTTTAAAAAGGTTTCTGCACTTATTACACACTGTACTTGTTAAAGTGTTAAAACAAAGATAAGTGAGTGATCATGGGAATGTCTGTGTTTAATTCATGAGCGATCACCTCGTAGTTAACTGACAATATGCTCTAAACCTGTTTACTGTAGTTCCTTGCTACCTCATAGTTTGTTTATCGTGGACTTGCTATATCGCGGTTTTTCAAAATAAGATTGGACATGACACACAATTGCTGATTGATGGATGAGCTGCACGATCGGCATGGAATTTTTATTTAAAATAAATTATTTTAAATTATTTAGCACCTGCTGCACCTTTGTGCAGCCCTTACTGCTGCAGGATCAACTTCCTGCTGCAAAGACTGTTTGATCAGAATGTGCAGGTTCCTCTTTACTAGAAGATGGATGGTAATTTGTTTGGTTCCAATGTCCTGTACAATCCTGAGAAGGTCCAGTAGACTCAGGAAGGCGTGTGGTAGGAGTGTGAGGAGAACAGCTGAAGAGTGCACACGTACGGTTTCCAGAGGTTCACTAGGAGGTCTGATAATCAGGTAGGCCTCAGGAGGTTCACTGGAAAGACCATAAGGCAAAAGGTAAATAATCACAAGACTCAGAAGTTCACAAAGAGCTAGGAGCACGAACCATACGCAGGGCAATGCTCCAGCATCGGAAGGAAGTCATCAGGTGCCTTAAATATTCCTGGAGCCTCATCAGGAAATATTGCTCACAGGTTTGGTAGTGTGGCGCCCTCTGGTGACCAAAGACTGACATGGAACAGGAACTCCCACAGTATAGCGCCAAATCACAACAGAAGTCGTCTCAGGACACTGCACAGAAACGTTCACATACATAAAATATATAAACTGTCAGTTAATAACTTTATTTATCTATGGAGCCTTTTGAAAAAAATGACATCAGAAAGTTGACCCTGCTGTGAGAATCAGGCAGGTTTGTTCAAATGAGCTGTTTTGTCACAACAAATCTTTCAACCTTTATTTAGGCAGGTTAATCTCCATTTACAAGAGAGACCATCCATTCTCTGTCAAACAGTGTGGGAGCAGCTTGAGGAGGTGGCCCAGACGTTTCCTGTCACAACTTCCAGCTCTTCTAGGAGGACTCCAAGGCAATCACAAGAGACATGGTCTCTTCATCGTGTCCTGTGTCATCCCTGGCTCCTCCTCCCAGTTGGACATACCTGTAAAACCTCCCATGGGAGTCATCTAGGGAGGCGCCTTTACCAGATGTACCACCTCAGCTGGCTCCTCTCGATGTGGAGGAGCGGCGGCTGAACTTCTCACCCTGACTGAGACAGTCCAGCTACCCTGTGGAGAAGACTCATTCAAATCCACTTAGAATTAAAATCCAATGCCACAATAGTCCAAAATAATCAAGAATAGTCCTAATATTGTTAGTCATTTAATAAATAACTAGTGTTATTTATAAAGCTGTAGCACACTTGTAATTAAGGGCTTATAAAAAATACACACTAAGTACATTTCTTTGAGCTGCTCCTTTCTTCAGAGTCTCCACAGTGAGCAAACTTCCTTGAAAAAGTGGACAATTGTTTTACGCCGGATGCCCTTCCTGATGCAACCTGAGCTAGAACACGCAACCTCAGGATTACAAGACGGAGGCACTGATGTGATAATATCTGAGAAACAACTGGCACCGGATGATGACACATAGCAGACATTGGCATAGTAAGAAAAATACTGTATCAACAACCCCAAGCTGTTATAACTAAACTGTTCTGATGACACTTCAGTCCAATGGCAGGACACTCACATGTAACATGTTCATCTTCAGCATCGTTCATGAAGCAAACACTAAAGCTGGGTTTATGAGCATACTCTCTAACCAGTAGAACTTTTTATCAGGACTAACACACTTACTAAAAACTCACTAACACAAAACCACATCACAAACAAAGGCCTTAGCTTAATCAGCCCCCACCCCCACACACACACACACACACACACACTAGGATACATATTTTATAAAGGTAACTAATTAGGACTTTGAACAATATTAAATAATAATAATAATAATAATGTCCTTTTCTGTCATCTGTGTATGTTTCCCATACACAGACAAAATTCATCTCTGCATTTAACCCAACCACCTACCAGGTGGTGCAGTGAGCAGCCATAGAAAGCGCCCGGGGAGCTGGGAAATAGGTGTGCACTCATAGACACAGGTGTGTAGTGGTCGGGGCGCGAACCCGCGACCTTCGGGTCCCAAGTCAGAAGCCCTGCCACTACACCATCTACAACACCAGTTAGTATTGTTGAAGGGTTGGAAATGATTGCATGAAACAAAGAACTATTTTTGAAGAGTTTACCAGTACTGTATTTGTAAAACACCAGTCAATTTGAGACCAGTACCTTTAGGTGTCTGCTAACAAGCCGAAGGGATTGCAAAAGCCCCCTGGATAGAGGTCGAAACGTCTTTTGCAACAAATAAAGTCCAGTTGATCTTGTATTGAACGCCTTTTTGATTTTATCATGTCCTAGACGACTGAGAATCTTCACCAGCATAAGCCGAAGGGATATTTTATTGCTCATCATGACAATGACCCCGGGTAAGGAAGTGGTGGTGCAGAGGTTAGAGAAGGCAGGCCTGTGATCGGAAGGTCGCTAGTGCGACTCCCCGGACCAGCAATATCAAAATGTGGGTGAAAAATGTGAAGCACCCACACCTGCCTCCACCTTCATCTGCCCCACTCTGGGCCCTTGAGCAAGGCTCTTAACCCACACCATCTGCTCCCCCAGGTACCCAAGATGTCAGCTCTCTGCTCCACACAGAGGGCTGTGGTAGCTCAGTGGTCTCAACTGCCAAGTCTTTGTGTGAGTTAGTTCACTGCAGCGACCGATGAAGAAGATGACAGTGACCCCAGGCCTTCATCCAAAATAACAAAAGAAAGTTAAAGTTTGGGAAGTCCAGATGTAACTGTGTGGAGTTGTCCTGCAGGCAGACAGATCGGAGTCTCTTTTAGAAGATGATCAAGTGAAGGAGTGGCCTGTTGATCAACTCACAAGACAACAGAGGGCTGGATTTAATGTGATTAATAACTTTACACAATCCTCCAACAGACTTGTGTTTTTAGTTAGGTTGTACAGGATGTGTCACATTAAAGCTAGAAAAGTTTGTTCTGCATCACCAAACCTGTCATTTTAACAGAGGTGTGAAAACTTTTAGATCCACTGTACCCATTGACATGAAACTTTTGTACAGGAAACTAAAATGTAACTGGTATGAGCCTAAAAATGATGTTTATGTCTTCACACTCCTTCACAGTCAAAGCTAGGAAGTTTAATGTTTTGAATGAAGTATTGTTGCCATGACACTGCCCTGCCAGTTTTTCCCTATTGCACACTCATGAGGAATGCTAATAATATGATCCATTCCAAGTAGAGTTTACAAACTGACTGTACTGAACTCTCCTACACCCCCAGGCTCCATCACCTCCTTGTACAGCTGTGGAATGTGAGATAGAAGAAAACATTACAATATATAAAGCTGTTCTGTACCTGGAACTAATGGGATTCCTGTAGAGGACACAGCTTTGCAATAATAACAGTAAAAGTAATATAAAAAAAATACAAAATGCACTTTGAAAGTGGCAAAAGAACATTTTCAAGAAAACAAGGAAGAAACTTTTTTTTAATCTTTGTGTAGAAACAATTTCATTATGAATAAGTCAGTTTTTGGGCTGCTTCAAACTTATACTGATCTCTGTGTGTTTGTTAGTCGTTAGTAAATATGCTGCATGGTGTGAGAAGGAAGTTTTTAATTGTCCCCCGTTGTCTCAATTGAAGTTTTTAATTGTCCCCCGTTGTCTCAATTGAAGTTTTTAATTGTCCCCCAAGAAACTATACTTTCTAGTGTTCCCACTACCATTTTCCAAGAAGGGTGCCCCGCCCTGTTAACAGAGCCGAGAGCCCTGCCTACCGAAATGTCTTCCCCCACCTCCCCACCCCCCACTCCATTGACTACTGCTGGCAATAACTTAATGCTAAGCTAGCAGCGTGCAATACAGACACATTAGCTAAAATGCTACAGATGTAGCAAGTTGCATCTCTCACATAGCATTAAACTTGCTCTAAGCTAGCAACACAGATATGTCTCCATCCCCCACCCCCTTGTTGGCAAATCCCCTGGAGAGATAGGTGCCCTGCCATGACAAGTGACCTAGGGGAAACATAGCTAGCAAATTGCTTAATACTGTAATTTCTGGACTATTGCGCGCACTTGAATATAAGCCACGCCCATTAACTTATAAGAAAAACAAAATTTTACACATATAGTCCGCAATTGTCTAAAAGCCTCAGGTGTCCATGTTGTAACATGAGATATTTACAAAGAAAGATTATTTTTTTTAACTTTTAATTAAATACATACCATTAACATACACAAATACGTACTGTAAATGTTTTTTTTTCTGAACACCACCTGTAACACAGATGGTTAAAAAAAATAAAAATACAGTAGCCTACCAGAAAGTCATTGATAACTACTTTTACTTTAACCTACCTTTAACTACCCCCACCCCAGAGAGATGTGTATTGAGCAGCTATGTGGGTGTGATGAGGCTAAATGTTTTGGCTGCATGAAGCTCGTTAGCCCATCAAAAAAACAAAAAAACATAAACTAGCCGCAGCCTTGTATAAGCTGCAGTGTTCAAAGCTTGTGAAAAAAGTAGCGACTTATAGTCTGGAAATTACAGTTGTTTTCTCAAATGGCGGAGGTGTCTGAAGATTTAATCAAAAGATTTATCTATGGTGGCCAAGGCCACCAGTGGCCACTGGCCACCCCCCAGCTCCACCATTGCTTCTGGTGGTGGATAACATTGCTCCCTCCACTCGCCAGGATCCATTCTGCGCTGCCTTGGATGAGACAAAAAAATACCTTTATTCTTCTTACACACATTGTAACATCTACCCCCTTGAGTATCTTGCACCAAACATATTAAAGTTTATTTGATTTAATTATTAAATTATAAAAAAAAGATATATTGTTTTTTCTTCTGCATCCAGTTTGAATTCAGCAGTGTCCGACCTACAGGCTGAGCATCAGACTGATACCTGTACTGCACTTTGCTGTGCTGAATATCTGAACTTTGACTACACATCAACATCAGTGCCAGTCCTGTTGGCTGTTCCTGTTTATTTTTCTGTTTCTGATAAAAATATATTGTTTTGGATCATGTAGGTGATGAAAACTGAGAAGAGCTGTGGGCCTGTATAAAAGCAACACAATGCTGTGCAGCCAGGTCATGCACGTTAACCTCAGCAGACCTGAACACCTGAGAAGTGTTTGAGACGAGGGAATAAAAAGAGTCCTGTTCAAAGGAAGCAACATCAGTGTGTACACCCTTCTCACTTCTCACACACACACGCTGAATAGCTGTCTGAACAAATACGTACGCACACTCACACATGGGGAGTGTTGAGTACACACATTTTTCCACCTCCCTAACTGAGAGAGAGACCCAGATGAAAGGATCTCTTATTTCTTTCCTCTTTTTAGTGTTCCCCTCTCAAAGCTCCAGCAGCTAAATATTTACCACGACTGCATCACATTCCTCGGCACTCCCCTCGCTGTCTGACGAGCAGCAGGAGCGCAGCACGCCTGCTGGATGGAGTCATCACAGGGTGTCAGGAGGGAGTAGAGCAAATGGAATAACACCAAGAACAAAGATGTACAGTGACATTTAATCTTTAACATAAATAACTGATTGTTATATAATTAGTTATATAATTAGTTATTGATTGCGGCTTAGATTTATCATAAACTTAGTACATTTTCACTTTGAATAAAAACACTGTTGGGACATATTTTTAAAACTCTAGACAGACGATCATTGTAATGTAAGAATCTGGCAGCTGACAATGGAAACTGGTTCTTAAGTGTTTCCCATCATCTAATACACTCTTTGACAAAAACAATAGTTTAGCACCGAGACAAAGTGGTGACGGTGTGAATGCAGAACCTGCAGTCTTTTTACTGTGAGGCGACCGGCCGGGGTGGATCTGGTTGGATGAATTAATGGATGGATGACAGTTGGAGGAATAAAGTACCAGAAAGGGGGAAAAAAATGCAGTTTGCGGTTCATTTATCACGGACTCGCTCTATCACGGTTTTTCAAAATAAGATTGAATATGACACACAGTGGCTGATTGATGGATGAGCCGCACGTCCGGCATGGATTTTTTTATTTAAAATAAATTATTTAAAATGATTTAGCACATGTGTGCAGCTCACAGCTGTGGGAGAAGCTTCCTCCTGCAGCTGATCAGCTGATCTCCGCTCTGCAGCAGAGAAGTGGGCGTGGCTAAGAGCGCTGGCAGGTGGCAGGGAGCTGAAGTCATGACATTCTGTGCTGTTGTAGAGCGTGTGAGAATCCAGACTGGTCCATCCTTGAAACGGGTCCGACTCCCCACCACCGCTGTCTGGTTCTTTTATTCCCAGGTGGAGAGGAGACTTACATGAACTTGTTCAAATCAGGTTAGGTCAATTCTATTTACCATTTAATGTTGATGAAGCAGGAAAAGTTACAAACTCATCAGCACTGAGGCGTCTCTCCAACTCGTCTGAACCCGGCAGCAGAAGTGGAGGCCCAGTGTAACAGAACGCCCCAGCTTATGTTGGCCCTTGGCTCCTGACTATGTGTGACGGCATTGGTCCTATCTGTTTCTGATGATGGGGTCATGTGAAAATCTATCTGTGTTGGAAGCAATCAAAGAAAAAAGACTCCTTATCGGGTGTTCACTGTGAGCAGCTGAAACAGTGTGATCTGAACCAGGTTAAGAGTCAGAGTATCACGGGGCTTCTGGGTACGGATCCCCCGCGATAAACGAGGGACTATTGTATAATATGAACAAATTCCAAAAGAAATATAGTAACCAACAACATGGTAGAATAAAACGATGCAAGATGAATTAGTATAAATTTGTATTTCACAGGTAGTACTATAAGCTTAAAGATACATGATATATATTGCACATAGCATTCACTCAACCTTTATTTATACACATTTGTATTTATACATATTTGTATTCATACATATTTGTATTTATACCTGCAGTGTTCCCTCAGTGAGAACTGAACTTGGAAAAAGGACCTTCTCCTACTCTGCTCCTGCTTCATGGAATATCTTACAAAAAGATCTGAAGATCTCCACCTTGACCTCTCTAAATGGTTTTCAGAATCTGTTGGACTCCTGGCAAAAACCAATGCAGACATGTTCCTGTTTTTGATTTTCTACATCTGCCTTATAATCTGTCTGTTTTGATACTTTGACATCTTTGTTTTAACTTGTTAAAAACATCTGTATTTCTCTCTTATGTTTGTCTATTGTTGATTGTTCAAGGAAAATCTACTGTTGCAGTTGTCATCATTGTTTAGTTTGTAGACAGGTCTCTCTTGTAAATGAGTCCTCGAGGCTCAATGAGATTAACCTGAATAAATAAAGGTTGAATGAATATGTTGGTGCGTGACTTGTAAGCCTGTATAAAACTTCTCGTTCTCACAGCTTCCATTCAGAATTGAAAAAGACTTCTGGATAGGAGTCGAAACGTTTTCTGCAACAAATAAAGTCCAGTTGATCCTGTATTGAACGCCTTTTTTGATTACTGTTGCAGTTGTCATCATTGTTTAGTTTGTAGACAGGTCTCTCTTTAAATGAGTCCTCGAGGCTCAATGAGATTAACCTGACTAAATAAGTCCCGGTAGGACTGGAAAGCACGGTAGTCTGCCGCTACCGGTGTATGAATGTGTGTAACATTCAATGTGTGTAGCGCTTTGAGATTTTCACTAATGAAAAGTGCGTTATAAATTGAATTATTATTATTATTATTATTATTATTATTAAATAAAGGTTGAATGAATACATTTACATACATACATATTTATATACTACACCAGCTGTGTCAAGAGTTCAGTAATCTGACAGTTTGTGTAACTGTCCTTTAGTCTTTTTGTACGTGATGACAGACTCCTGTATCGTCTGCCCGAGGCTAGTAGATGTGCTGGGTGGGTGTGGTCCTTAATGATGCTGCTGTTCTATACCTAATACGAAAAAGGCGTTCAATACAAGATCAACTGGACTTTATTTGTAACAGAAGACGTTTCGCTCATCATCCGATGAGCTTTCTCAGTGCTTTCTCAGTGGCCCAGCTTGCTTAGGAGCCAAGATGGTGTAGTGGTTAGGGCGTTTGACTTGGGACCCGAAGGACGCGGGTTCGCGTCCCGGCCACTACACACCTTGGGGTGTCTATGAGTGCACACCTAATTCTCCAGCTCCCCGAGCGCCCTCTGGCTGCTCACTGCACCACCTGGGGTGGTTGGGTTAAATGCAGAGACGAATTTCGTCTGTGTATGGGAAACATACGCAGATGACAGACAAACACATTATTACATTATTATTATTATAACTTCTCTCTCCCTCTCACAGTCTCCAAAGAATTGAGAAAGCTTATCGGATGATGAGCGAAACGTCTTCTGTTACAAATAAAGTCCAGTTGATCTTGTATTGAACGCCTTTTTTGTTTTATCATGTCCTGGACAACTGAGAATCTTCACCAGCATATTCTATACCTAATGTCACTCTAACTTTTAATCACCAAACACTCATGTAACATTTCTTTTATGAGCTTTTAGTTTTCACCATTACAGCATTTGATTTGTGCTCTTCTCAGCTTGCTGTAAAAACATGTACGTTCAAGTGCTAACCTTTTTAAACAGGTAGTAAACTCTTATTTATGCTTATAATCATACACACTTCTCACAGACTTTCTTGTCTTTTTTTTCCAGGGTGGAGTTCCAGAACAAGTTCTACTCCGGCCAGGGCTTCAAGTTTGTCCCGTTCTCCTTTGAGAGCATCATGGAGGGACGATTTGACGATTGATCAGACCTAAACATGACCACAGGAAAGCAGCAGTGTCTCCTGCCCTTCATTTTCTCTGTTGTGGATGTTTGGTGTGCATGGTACCAAGTGCAGCCCTCTGTCGCCCTCTAGTGGTATTGTGTGAACATTGAATGTGCTCAGATGATAACATCCTCAGTAGATTGTTTTCACATGGGACTGTACAGTACTCATGCTGAGAATGATTAAAAAATGACAGCACTGAGTGGCTGTGGTTTTTTACCTTCAGTAAAGTACTGTCCTCCATTTATCTTCATCTATATCTCTGTATTTTAATATATATTTATATTTGTTCTGCAAAGAACATTAATCACACTTTTTGTTTTAGCTTTGGTGGTAAAATCCAGTGTTAACAAAAACCTAACGGGTTTTAAAGAAGTATTACGGTCAGTGTTTGTATAACTCATGTAAAAGATTTGAGTGGTGTGTTGAAAGTATGTTTGACAATAAACAATAAAAATTAAATCATGTGTCCTACCAAAGCTTTGCAGATACTCCATTAAGTCTGTGCCCTCTGTTGTACTCTGTGCTGCCGTCTTGGGTGTAATTGTTTGGTTCATTGTTGTTTCTTCTCTCGATATGAAGACTTACAGAACTTCTGCATACGGCATCGACATGACAAACAGAAACTCCACATTTGCAAGTGATTGTCTGTGAATGTGAAAATTGTGTTCTGGTCTATAATAAATCTTTACCTGTGGAGTCATACGTGTTCTATTTTTTTTTTCTTTGTGAAAGTGTAGCTGTTAGTGCTGCTGCCAGCAAACCACAGGGACAGGCATTATTATTATTATAGTTATTAACAAGGCATAATGTGCATAAAAATGAAACATTCTAAGGTTAATCTGAAAGCACAAAACTAAAACCATGACATGTTTTCTTTTTATTATGCTTATTTCTGTTCATGTTTCAAACCTCAAGTGATGATTATGGTTGTTATATCAAATGTACATTACACAATGCCCCCTGCGCTTTCAGTAGTTGTCTCCAGTAGTGTCTTAACTTTCTGGACAAATGTCGTAGTTGTTCCTGGTGTCTGCTGGAACAGTTCCGTTTTTCAAGCGGAGGACATAAATGTAGAAGAAAATGATAATGAGACAAAAGCATTCTTCATAATACACAGAAAATGTCACCACAAATCCAGGACCCTGACAGTGAACGCTCACTGAACCAATTCAATTCAGTTTATTTGTACAGCGCCAAGTCACAACAGAATCATCTCAGACACTGAACAGAAACATTTATATATAAAAATAATAATTTAACATTATTTATCTGAGGAGCAGACTGATTTGACATTAACTCCATCACAGAACTCTCATCTTGAACAAGCATGAAGGAGACAGTGGAAAGGAAAAACTCCTCATGAAGAAGAAACCTTTAACAGAACCAGGCTCAGGACAAGAGGTCATCAGCTTCAACCAGCTGGGTTTGGTAGGAACAGATACACAATGGCAGGTCAAGAATCACATGTTAAGATAGAAATAGTATCAAAATGAAAACTATTTAATTAAAAAAATTCATTTAAGGAAATGAGGAGTGGTGGCGCAGAGGTTAAGAAGGTGAGCTTGTGATTGGAAGATCGCCGGTTCAAGCCCCGGTACCGACAACATCAAAAATGTGGGTGGGATAAGTGAAGCAGTCACACCTGTCTCCACCCTCATCTGCCCCACTCTGGGCCCTTGAGCAAGGCCCTTAACCCACACCATCTGCTCCCCCGGGAACCCTAGATATCAGCTCTCTGCTCCACACAGAGGGCTGTGGTAGCTCGGTGGTCTGTGGTTGTGTCAGGAAGGACATCCGGCATGAAAACAATTGCCAAATCTTCGTGCGACTAGTTCTCTGTGGTGACCCCTGACGAAGGGAGAAGCCGAAAGAAGAAAAATTTAGGGAAATGAGGTCAGTTTGTCCTCTAGTAGTCTATAGCAGCATAACAAGCCAACCCTAACTATAGGATTTATCAAAAAGGAAAGTCTTCAAACTGGACAGTAGCCGTGTTTCCATCAAGGTTTCCTGATGCACATTTTGAAGTATTGCACGATTCGAATTTACTTCCTCAAATTCTCAAAAAAGTTTATACGCTCGCTTGAGGTGGTTTTTGGGATCTTCGAAAATGAGCCGATGCGCAAAACGACAGATGGAAACAGATTTGCCGACTCAGTTCTGCCGTAGCGAACATTCACGTCATGTGACTGATCAGCTGTTTCCGCTCCGGACAACATGTAACATCGCTAAAACTAGTTGGCATGACAGAATAAATACAACTTGCCCGATAGCAACACGTACCTGAAATATTCTCTCCATTTTGACGAGATGTGTGGCCGGGTTCTGTTTTCAACCGCTACTTCCTGTTTACTGTAGACATGCGTAACGCTGACGTCTGACGTAATGACGCTTTGCGTGGCCTGGTGGATTCGCTTCAAGCCAGTTGATGGAAACACTTCTGCTTCGCATTAATTTTTATTTACATATTTGCAAAATTTCAAAAATTTGCTCATAATTCGAATTGAAAATAGATGGAGACACAGTTAATGTGTCAGCCTCATGGACAGAAACTGGAAGTTGGTTCCTCAAGAGAGGAGCCTGACAACTGAAAGATCTTCCTCCTGTTCTGCTTTTAGAAACTCTAGAAACCACAAGTAAACCTGCAGACTGACAGTGAAGTGCTCTGTTAGGAACATATGGAACAATAAGATCTTGACTATAAGATGGAGCTAGGTTGTTGATGGCTTTGTAGGATGAAACACATCACGATGAAAGGCACCAATGAGAAACTTCTAAGTGAACATCTCACACAGCAGATACCTTGAGGCACTAATGGAGGCACAAGAGCTACTGTCATATTGTCATATTGTCATATTGTCATATTGTCATATTGTCATGGTATCCAGCTGGTTGTTAAAGACGGATGAGTTGAAAACCCTCAGGCTCCCAGGCGTACAGTAGAGACCTCACCTTGTTGTTTATACGATTAAAACTTTACTGTTGTTGAAACACTAACTCCAAAACACAAGTGCCAAATTTGTCATCATTGAGGTGAGGTGGCTAAGGCTGAGTGGTTGGAGCAGCTGTCCTCCAGTGGGAGAGTTGGGGGTTCGATTCCACCAGGAGTCACATGCTGAAGTGTCCCTGGGCAAGACACTGAACCCCTCATTGTCTCTGATGTGTCCCAACAGTGCCTGAATGTGTTAAAGCTCTGATTATTCTTTGTGCAGATCTAGTGGAGTGCTGTCTGAATGGGTAAAAGAGGACATTGTGTTGTAAAGAGCTTTGAGTGTGTTGTAAAGAGCTTTGAGTGTGTTGGTAGAAAGGAGCTACACATTCATTTACAACAACTCAGCTTGTCCTGAGCCTGGTTCTGTTAAAGGTTTCTTCTTCATGAGGAGATTTTCTTTCCACTGTCGCCTTCATGCTTGTTCAAGATGAGAGTTCTGAGATGGAGTTAATGTCAAATCAGTCTGCTCCTCACATAAATAATGTTAAATTAGTATTTTACATATGAATGATTCTAATAACTTATTTTATATATGAATGTTTCTGTTCAGTGTCCTGAGATGACATCTGTTGTGACTTGGCGCTGTAGAAATAAACTGAACTGAACTGAATTACATTTAACCCATCGCAGCCTTGCAGGTGGAGCAGTGGGCAGCAATTGAGCGCCCGGGGAGCAACTGGGTATTAAATGAACTGCTCAGAGACACCTCGACGTGAGGATGGCTGGGCGTCAAGCCGCGACTGTCTGGCCAGCTGTCCTACCTCTACCCCATCTCAGGCCCTCTAACATAGTTACATGTCCAAACTCCACCCACCCACCCTCCATCCTCACTGACTGTCTCAACGAGCTAAATCACTGGTTTTCTAACAATTTCCTTCAACTAAACAGTAACAAAACAGAAATCATTCTTGTTGGTACCAAAAACTCTATTTCAAAATCAGAACATCTTCTCGTCCCCCTTAACAACTCTCTGCTATCCCCCTCCCCTCAGGTCAAGAGTCTCGGTGTCATCCTCGACACCACTCTCTCCTTCACTTCACACATCAACAATATTACTCGGTCTGCCTATTTCCACCTCCGTAATATTAACCGTCTCCGTCCTTCTCTCACACCCCGCTCCACAGCCATCCTGGTGCACAGTCTTGTGACTTCCCGTATCGATTACTGCAACTCCCTTCTCTACGGCCTCCCCAACAAATCTCTCCACAAGTTACAGATGGTCCAGAACTCAGCTGCCCGTGTCATCACTCAAACCTCCTACTATAACCACATCACTCCTGTCCTGCAGCAGCTCCACTGGCTCCTCCTACTATAACCACATCACTCCTGTCCTGCAGCAGCTCCACTGGCTCCTCCTACTATAACCACATCACTCCTGTCCTGCAGCAGCTCCACTGGCTCCTCCTACTATAACCACATCACTCCTGTCCTGCAGCAGCTCCACTGGCTCCCGGTTAAATCACGCATCATCTTCAAAATTCTACTTCTCACGTTCAAATCTATCCACAACCTTGCCCCTCCTTATCTATCTGACCTCCTACAAATCTCCATCCCATCACGCTCTCTCAGATCCTCCTCTTCACTACATCTCCATGTACCCTCTGCCCACCTCTCCACCATGGGGAGCAGGGCCTTCACCTGCTCTGCCCCTCACCTCTGGAACGCTCTACCGCCAGACCTTCGAAACACCACCTCCCTTTCTCTGTTCAAGACAGCCCTGAAAACACATCTCTTTAGACTAGCTTATCATTAACTTTACTAAATGTATTTTATATTCTTTTGTATTTCATAATCTTTTTGTATTTTATATTTCAATTTGTCACTGATAATGTTTGAACTGTATTTGTTTGTTAAGTGTCCTTGGGTGTCTTGAAAGGCACTTTTAAATAAAATGATTATTATTATTATATCAAATACAAGTGTTATGTCTAAAGGCTGATTGATGTTCTTGTTCCTGGTTAGGCAGTTGGAAAGTGAAAATGAAGAAATGCATAAAGCATTTTCCTTTTCAACGTTTGTCTTCCTTTTAAATCTCAAATGCACAACTCTTACGTCCTCTTTAATATCCAACACACTGACGTCAATTTTATATTCACCTCAACTGCAATATTGTTTCAAAGTAGGATACTTCTTTAATTATTATTTATTTATTTTTACAAATAAAGCTATAAACACTTTTATTTCCAGTAATTACATGAAAATTATATTTTCTTTTGTTCTAACGTAAATATACCAATAAATTGTTACAATTAGTTATAGATTTTTATAAACAACGATTCCTTTCATATATGTTGTATTTACTTTACGAGTTGTGTCATGTAGTTTCCATCTCTTGGTGCTGGGGGTGGGGGTCACCATGATGTCTGGGGGGGACACCGCCCCTGGCCAGAGGAGTCCCTGAAGAAAACAATCTTATTTTGAAAGGCTGAACCGGATGTTGTTTCAGAGCACCGTGTGTCGGGCGTCATGGTTTGAGCTGGTCCAGTTCTCCTGTGGTTCTGCTGCTCGGTGCTTTGTGAAGCCAGTAGGAGGAGGAAGCAGTCAGAGCGTGTTTGGACGGACTGGTCGTCAGGAGAAGCAGTTCTGCAGGTTCAGAGTCCAAAACAACAACTTTTTCTTCTTTGTTCATGTTCGTCGCTGCAGTTTGTCACTTCCGGTGCGGACATTAAAAACACAACAAGGTAAGTTTCACTGAAGTGTGGACTTCATCCCAGTTAGAAATGTCCTCAGTGTCACAAACTGGGCCCAAGCAAACACGTTCAAAGTTTTAATACAACTTTATGAAAAGTGAATTGTTTAATTTTCATCATTTATTCAGGCAGTTTGAGCAGAGAAACTGTCGCGGTTTAAAGAACAGGTGTTACACCATATTCTGTTACCTATCGTATATTGTGACCATAGGGGGCGCTGTTGTATTTTTACATCATACTTTGCCATATTTGTTAAAAAATATATTATATGAAGTAGCTTAATGTGTAATGTACAGTATTAGAGTTAGAAAAATTAGAGTTATTCATTTTGTTCTGTTACTTTATTATTGTTTGAACTAATTGTTTGAAAAAAGGGGCAGATAAGATTTTTTTCTTCTTTCTACTACCTCAAAGTCAAAGTCAACTTTATTGTCAGAACTGCAATATGTACAGGACATACACAGGATTGAAATTGCGTTTCTCTCAGTCCCTCGGTGCAACAGTAACCATTTAAACACTAAAACACTGAAACATTTAATAAACATAAGCATAAAATAGTAAAAGTGTAACACTGTCCTGAGTTTTTGCATAGTAGTATAAAAGTATGAAAATTTACACCAACACTAAAACACTAAACATTTAATGAACATAAGCATAAAATGAAATAATAAAAGTGTAATACTGTCCTGAGTTTTTGCATAGTAGTATAAAAAGTATATCTATAAAATAAACTGAAGGTTCTAGCATTGACATTTGCAAAGAGTGGCACAGCAGCATATGAGTTAATGTACACAGTATATGTATGAGGTAGTTGATGTTGGTATAGAGGCAAAGTGGTATGCAGTAAGGCACATAAGGCATACCTTTCATTTTGTTTACATTTTGTATTCTTATCGTTTATGGGATTGTTTGTATTGTATTTTAAAATGAATACATTTTATAAATAAATATTTGATTAACACTATCATATTGTGTTACCATCTATATTTTCATAATGGTCATATTAGTGATCAGATTTTACTTTTTATTCTTTGGAGGAAGGAAAGAGAGTCAGCCTCATTCCTCCAAAAAATAAAAAAATTAACATCTGCCCACTAAAATCATGATTATGATGGAAATATAGACGTAACAGAATACAGTACGACAATGTTAATCAGTTATTGCAAAGTATGATGTAAAAATGCAACAGCGCCCCCTATGGTCACAATATACGATAGGTCACAGAATATGGTGTAACACCTTTTGTGACCGAAGTAAATGCGTTAAAGACAGTGGTGGAGAAAGTACTCAAACACTGTACTTAAGTAAAAGTACAAATAAACTGACAAAAATGTACTCTAGTAAAAGTAGAAGTACCATATTAATGTTTTTACTTAAGTAAAAGTAAAACAAGTACTTGCTTTATTCTTACGGTAAGAATACTTAAAATATTAAAAGTAAAAGTACTTGCTGAACGTACTATCTAATGCAATGGTCTACAATAACATTAAGTGCTCGTACTGTATGTAAATTTTCTGTAATACATTAATAGTGTTGAGTCAGTTTAATGAACAATGTTGCAGATAATACATGTTTTTATTGAGTTTACTTTGTGTCACAGTTCACACTTGAACTTTTGATTCTTTGTGTCAGAATTTCAGGGATGACATGCAGAGTTAAATGTCATTAAGCAAAATAAGAAAGAGGAATGATTATATCTTTAAAAGTTTTTATTTTACACAAACCAATGTGTCATTTTAACTGCAGTAAACATGTTTAAGTAAAAGTTGTTTGACAGAAAAAAAGGAGCATTCGACACAACTAACAAAGGAACAGACTCTGATCATTTCAACTCTAGTTTATCATCAACTCTAGTTAAAATACTGTTTAGTCAACCTTGTAATGGATCAATAATGAACAATACTTTAACTTCCTGACACCAGTTTCAAAACTTGGATCCAAGTGTCGAGACATTTGGAGACGTCTCTTGTCTCCTAACATCCCATGAACTGACACATTTTAATATTGCAGCAAGACTTTCTTGTTAAAATTCAGAAGAAGTTGTTTTCAAAGTTTTTTGAGTCCATGTCTGGCTCTTTTGGGAGAGAGAATCTGTCCTGCTGTACTGAACAGTCTTTCAAGAGTCTTTCAATAAGGTCATGGGTAGGCATGTAACGAGATCTCGTTGTACGAGATCTCGCGATATTAAACTCCCGCAATATCTCTCGTTAAGAGGTAACGTTGTCTCGCGAGACGCTAATGCTAATGCTAGCAGAGCCCCTAGCAAGTCAGCGTCACGGACAGCATGGCTTCGCCGGATGAAGTTGCTATAGAAGACGCCCCAACTACTGATGGAGGGTCCCGGTGCCGCAGACGCCTCTACATTGATGGAGGGTCCCGGCGCTGCCGACGCTGCCCCGAATGTAAAGACACGCGTGTAAACACCGGTGTGACCGGTGTTGCCAGATAGAGTCCCACCCACCCAAAGCAATCTCTACCCGCAAAAGTCAGAAGGAAAATCGCGGTGAACCGCCCAATCTGGCAACACTGGTGAGTGACGGCTGCAGAGTCAGTGCTGATGCGGATATTTATGTTCAATTTTTGGAAAGTCCTGCGTGAATATCTATTTTTTTAAACAAAGTTGAACGTTCTAAGGTCTAAGGAGATTCAATCAGTAAAATGAAGACATCAGTTGGGTTTGTAATACATGTTAAAACAGAATAAAAGCCTTTTTGCGGCATAAAACCGATCTTTGAAGTTTTCTTGAACTAATATTAAAATCTCGTCTCGTTCTCGCGAGCTCTGTAATTTGTCTCGTCTCGTGAGTTTTGTGTATCGTTACACCCCTAGTCATGGGTGGTGTGTATCTTCTGGCTGAATCTCCGTGCTGGAATCCATTTCGGGTGTGTTGGTTGTGCAGTGGGTTCTCTCAGCTCATTGACATATGTATCCACCTTATTCCTACGCCCCATGATGCCTTGCGCGAATTATGTGAACGACTTCCGCCGAAAGTCAGAACCGGCACTTTTGTTACACGCTAGCAACGCGCTAACCGGTTTTCGTCAGAGGTTTTAGGTCATAAAATATGTGGGAACACAAACTATCACAACTCAAATGTAGAGATATTGTTTTACCGCTACCTACAGCTGTTGAGGGGTGGGAGGACGACTTGAAGAAGTGGCCGAAAATAACGTAGACTAGCATGTTTAGCTACTAGCATACTTAGCTACTAGCATACTTAGCTACTTTGACAGTTGCTTCAGATGGCGAAGCGATGAGCAATCTGAAAAGCTCTGAAGCTTATTAGTATCTTCACAGTAACAAGGTTGGTCCTGTTATGTTAAGAGAGGTGGGACACTTTATTTAAACAAACATAAAGCCCAGTCTAAGCATTAAAACTCCACATCTCCAGGTCCAGCTAACAATGATGTTGCTTTGGACTTTTGAGCTGCAAGATGTTTATCTGGACACCAACTGAGCACCTGGAGCTTGACATTTCTTTTGACAAATACTTTACTGATTCACAAATGAAGCACCTTGAGAACTTTTAATAAAATACAGTAAATGAAAACAAATAATGAAATAGACAGGAAACGATCTTTAAAAACTTGATAATGACAAAAGTGACATTTAGATAGAAACAGTAGTTTAATCCAAAATTAACTGATATAGTGCACACAAAAAACTAACCTTGTAAGAAGGTTAACAGTCAACTATTGTACATAACAAATGAATCATTTTAGCAAATACTTTTATAATGTAATAGTTAACATATCCTTTAAAAAAACATGTTAAGAGTTGTGTTACGTTTACAGCAAGTACACCAGTACTGTACATGTTTGAGAAAAATGTTTACATTTAATGTCTTCTCACTTCTCACTTGAAATAAGCTGGCATCCTTTGCGTGTGAATGCTGGAATGATTAAATTGACACCATGCTCTTGCAGCAGGTCCCTCACTGTGAAACCACGATCACCCATCACCTCATCTCCAGCACGCAGATAGTCCAGAAACCCAGAGTTCTGTGTTATATACCTGTCACTGCATTTACCACCATAAGCATCTGAAATAAACATGATTATTCCAGAGGGAGAAACAGCCAATAAATATTTCACAGTGTTATTTGCATGTATGATTCACTTCTGGAGTCCAAGTTTTTAGCTTTCTGCAAAACATGTTGCTTTAATTGTTTCACGGGGCAACCATAGAATAAGGTTGTTGGTTTGTTCTGACATTATGTCAATCCACATTCCAACAGTCATGCTGCATGTGACTGTGGTGGTGTTGAGCAGCTCCACACTCTGGTCACAGATGGAGGTCTTCCTCATAGACATGAACTCTGTGCTGCTTCATGAATGTTGAGTGAAACGTGTGGTCCTTCTCTGCAGGTGTCTGTGTGATGGTATGATGACTGGTCCTTCTCTGCAGGTGTCTGTGTGATGGTATGATGACTGGTCTTTCTCTGCAGGTGTCTGTGTGATGGTATGATGACTGGTCCTTCTCTGCAGGTGTCTGTGTGATGGTATGATGACTGGTCTTCTCTGCAGGTGTCTGTGTGATGGTATGATGACTGGTCCTTCTCTGCAGGTGTCTGTGTGATGGTATGATGACTGGTCTTTCTCTGCAGGTGTCTGTGTGATGGTATGATGACTGGTCCTTCTCTGCAGGTGTCTGTGTGATGGTATGATGACTGGTCCTTCTCTGCAGGTGTCTGTGTGATGGTATGATGACTGGTCTTTCTCTGCAGGTGTCTGTGTGATGGTATGATGACTGGTCTTTCTCTGCAGGTGTCTGTGTGATGGTATGATGACTGGTCCTTCTCTGCAGGTGTCTGTGTGATGGTATGATGACTGGTCCTTCTCTGCAGGTGTCTGTGTGATGGTATGATGACTGGTCCTTCTCTGCAGGTGTCTGTGTGATGGTATGATGACTGGTCTTTCTCTGCAGGTGTCTGTGTGATGGTATGATGACTGGTCTTTCTCTGCAGGTGTCTGTGTGATGGTATGATGACTGGTCCTTCTCTGCAGGTGTCTGTGTGATGGTATGATGACTGGTCCTTCTCTGCAGGTGTCTGTGTGATGGTATGATGACTGGTCCTTCTCTGCAGGTGTCTGTGTGATGGTATGATGACTGGTCTTCTCTGCAGGTGTCTGTGTGATGGTATGATGACTGGTCTTTCTCTGCAGGTGTCTGTGTGATGGTATGATGACTGGTCTTTCTCTGCAGGTGTCTGTGTGATGGTATGATGACTGGTCTTCTCTGCAGGTGTCTGTGTGATGGTATGATGACTGGTCCTTCTCTGCAGGTGTCTGTGTGATGGTATGATGACTGGTCTTCTCTGCAGGTGTCTGTGTGATGGTATGATGACTGGTCTTCTCTGCAGGTGTCTGTGTGATGGTATGATGACTGGTCTTCTCTGCAGGTGTCTGTGTGATGGTATGATGACTGGTCCTTCTCTGCAGGTGTCTGTGTGATGGTATGATGACTGGTCCTTCTCTGCAGGTGTCTGTGTGATGGTATGATGACTGGTCTTTCTCTGCAGGTGTCTGTGTGATGGTATGATGACTGGTCTTTCTCTGCAGGTGTCTGTGTGATGGTATGATGACTGGTCCTTCTCTGCAGGTGTCTGTGTGATGGTATGATGACTGGTCCTTCTCTGCAGGTGTCTGTGTGATGGTATGATGACTGGTCCTTCTCTGCAGGTGTCTGTGTGATGGTATGATGACTGGTCTTTCTCTGCAGGTGTCTGTGTGATGGTATGATGACTGGTTCTTCTCTGCAGGTGTCTGTGTGATGGTATGATGACTGGTCCTTCTCTGCAGGTGTCTGTGTGATGGTATGATGACTGGTCCTTCTCTGCAGGTGTCTGTGTGATGGTATGATGACTGGTCCTTCTCTGCAGGTGTCTGTGTGATGGTATGATGACTGGTCTTTCTCTGCAGGTGTCTGTGTGATGGTATGATGACTGGTCTTCTCTGCAGGTGTCTGTGTGATGGTATGATGACTGGTCCTTCTCTGCAGGTGTCTGTGTGATGGTATGATGACTGGTCCTTCTCTGCAGGTGTCTGTGTGATGGTATGATGACTGGTCCTTCTCTGCAGGTGTCTGTGTGATGGTATGATGACTGGTCCTTCTCTGCAGGTGTCTGTGTGATGGTATGATGACTGGTCCTTCTCTGCAGGTGTCTGTGTGATGGTATGATGACTGGTCTTTCTCTGCAGGTGTCTGTGTGATGGTATGATGACTGGTCCTTCTCTGCAGGTGTCTGTGTGATGGTATGATGACTGGTCCTTCTCTGCAGGTGTCTGTGTGATGGTATGATGACTGGTCCTTCTCTGCAGGTGTCTGTGTGATGGTATGATGACTGGTCCTTCTCTGCAGGTGTCTGTGTGATGGTATGATGACTGGTCCTTCTCTGCAGGTGTCTGTGTGATGGTATGATGACTGGTCCTTCTCTGCAGGTGTCTGTGTGATGGTATGATGACTGGTCCTTCTCTGCAGGTGTCTGTGTGATGGTATGATGACTGGTCCTTCTCTGCAGGTGTCTGTGTGATGGTATGATGACTGGTCCTTCTCTGCAGGTGTCTGTGTGATGGTATGATGACTGGTCTTTCTCTGCAGGTGTCTGTGTGATGGTATGATGACTGGTCCTTCTCTGCAGGTGTCTGTGTGATGGTATGATGACTGGTCCTTCTCTGCAGGTGTCTGTGTGATGGTATGATGACTGGTCCTTCTCTGCAGGTGTCTGTGTGATGGTATGATGACTGGTCCTTCTCTGCAGGTGTCTGTGTGATGGTATGATGACTGGTCCTTCTCTGCAGGTGTCTGTGTGATGGTATGATGACTGGTCCTTCTCTGCAGGTGTCTGTGTGATGGTATGATGACTGGTCCTTCTCTGCAGGTGTCTGTGTGATGGTATGATGACTGGTCTTTCTCTGCAGGTGTCTGTGTGATGGTATGATGACTGGTCCTTCTCTGCAGGTGTCTGTGTGATGGTATGATGACTGGTCCTTCTCTGCAGGTGTCTGTGTGATGGTATGATGACTGGTCCTTCTCTGCAGGTGTCTGTGTGATGGTATGATGACTGGTCCTTCTCTGCAGGTGTCTGTGTGATGGTATGATGACTGGTCTTTCTCTGCAGGTGTCTGTGTGATGGTATGATGACTGGTCCTTCTCTGCAGGTGTCTGTGTGATGGTATGATGACTGGTCCTTCTCTGCAGGTGTCTGTGTGATGGTATGATGACTGGTCCTTCTCTGCAGGTGTCTGTGTGATGGTATGATGACTGGTCCTTCTCTGCAGGTGTCTGTGTGATGGTATGATGACTGGTCCTTCTCTGCAGGTGTCTGTGTGATGGTATGATGACTGGTCCTTCTCTGCAGGTGTCTGTGTGATGGTATGATGACTGGTCCTTCTCTGCAGGTGTCTGTGTGATGGTATGATGACTGGTCCTTCTCTGCAGGTGTCTGTGTGATGGTATGATGACTGGTCCTTCTCTGCAGGTGTCTGTGTGATGGTATGATGACTGGTCCTTCTCTGCAGGTGTCTGTGTGATGGTATGATGACTGGTCCTTCTCTGCAGGTGTCTGTGTGATGGTATGATGACTGGTCCTTCTCTGCAGGTGTCTGTGTGATGGTATGATGACTGGTCCTTCTCTGCAGGTGTCTGTGTGATGGTATGATGACTGGTCCTTCTCTGCAGGTGTCTGTGTGATGGTATGATGACTGGTCCTTCTCTGCAGGTGTCTGTGTGATGGTATGATGACTGGTCCTTCTCTGCAGGTGTCTGTGTGATGGTATGATGACTGGTCCTTCTCTGCAGGTGTCTGTGTGATGGTATGATGACTGGTCCTTCTCTGCAGGTGTCTGTGTGATGGTATGATGACTGGTCCTTCTCTGCAGGTGTCTGTGTGATGGTATGATGACTGGTCCTTCTCTGCAGGTGTCTGTGTGATGGTATGATGACTGGTCCTTCTCTGCAGGTGTCTGTGTGATGGTATGATGACTGGTCCTTCTCTGCAGGTGTCTGTGTGATGGTATGATGACTGGTCCTTCTCTGCAGGTGTCTGTGTGATGGTATGATGACTGGTCCTTCTCTGCAGGTGTCTGTGTGATGGTATGATGACTGGTCCTTCTCTGCAGGTGTCTGTGTGATGGTATGATGACTGGTCCTTCTCTGCAGGTGTCTGTGTGATGGTATGATGACTGGTCTTTCTCTGCAGGTGTCTGTGTGATGGTATGATGACTGGTCCTTCTCTGCAGGTGTCTGTGTGATGGTATGATGACTGGTCCTTCTCTGCAGGTGTCTGTGTGATGGTATGATGACTGGTCTTTCTCTGCAGATGTCTGTGTGATGGTATGATGACTGGTCTTTCTCTGCAGATGTCTGTGTGATGGTATGATGACTGGTCCTTCTCTGCAGGTGTCTGTGTTATGATATGATGACCGGACGGAGTGGTGTTGTGAGGGACTGCAGCCCCGGAGGCTGAGGACCTTCACCTCCAGCCCGTCAGGATGAACAGAGCTTCTTCCAGGAAGTCCTGCTTTGTGTTCTTCCTTGCATTCTGCTCCCTCCTCCTCCTGCTCATCCCAGCTTTCCAGCCTCCGGCTCGTCTTGCAGACCTGCCTCAACCCCGACCCCAGGTCAGATCTGCCCCAGTGCACCATGCTGAGGTTCCAGGAGGTACCGTCAGCGCTGACGGTGGATATTCAGACTCGGGGCTCGTAGAAGCTCTAAGAGCACCCGTTCACACCAAAGACTTCAGGAATGAAATCCTCCATCCCCAAAGTGCTAAACACTCGAGAAGTTTTGGAAGACTTGAGGACTCAAGTTCACGGTCCAGGCCTCCACACCACCTAGAACTGAAGGACATTTTTATTGCGGTGAAGACCACCAGAAAGTACCACAAGTCCAGACTGGAGCTGCTGATCCAAACCTGGGTGTCCCGAGCCAAAGAGCAGGTGAGGATTTATGTGTTCCCCTCATAAAACGAGTCCAGCTGTGAGACAACTCTCAGAGTCTGGTAACAGCTGATGTGACAAAAGCACTCAAACTTAAACGATCTTGCATGATTTGCAGAAACCTTCGGCTACTACACGCCAAATTTTAGCTCACTATCTAAAGTAATTGTGTTGGCTAAGGTCAGTAAGCTGTGGAAGCCATCTTGGATTGGATTGTCTACAATAGTGGTTCAGTTTTCAACGTACAGTACATCCAGTGATTACTTTGAGTTTCATGAAAATCCTTCAGTGGTTCATGAGATATTTTGCTAACAGACATTCAAGGTTAGCTTGAGCATGCATCAGGGTTAGCTTAAACAGTAACTGCTAATTTTTTAAGCTAGCTCTGATGCCTGGAGTATGTTTTGGGAATAATGCTCAGCAACTTCCACAAATCAATTTTAGCTCAGTAAAAGAGACTGAATTAGAACCGTTTCATCGTAGCCTAACAAGAGTTGGCTCTGGTAGCCATTTTGATTTGGATTGACTTCAGATGGTAGAGGGACGGACGGGCAGCACGTGGATCAGTTGGTAGAGCTGCCGTCTCTCAGCGAACAGGTCCCTGGTTCAAATCCTGGTCCAGGGGCCTTTCTGGGTGGAGTTTGCATGTTCTCTCCATGCTGCACGGGTTTTCTCCAGGTACTCCAGTTTCCTCCCACAGACAAAAAACATGCATGTTAGACTGATGGTAACTCTAAATTGTCTCTAGGTGAGAGCGAGAGAGAGAATGATTGTTTGTCTCTATGTGTCCCTGTGATGGACTGAAGACCTGTCCAGGGTGTCCCCTGCCTCTTGCACAGTGATGGCTGGACATGGGCACCAGTGACCCCCGCAACCCAAAAAGGAAGAGGCGGGTAAAAGATAATGGATGGATGGATGGATGGATGGTAGATGTGCATCTAGAGTTTCATTAAAATCATTAAAAATGCATTCACTAAAATAAAAAATGAAGATAATTTATCATGAGGGCCCTCGTATGATGACCCCCCCCCATCATAAAATATTCTTAGTCTGAAACTGGAAGTTATTGGTGAAACACATTTCTTTAAGGCATGCTAGGCTTTTAAATCAGTATTGTTATTGACAAAGTTGCAACAAATGGCTCCTATTATTTTGTTTGTTTGTGTGTTTAGGAAAGTACCCCCCACCCCCTGTGGGCTGAACACACCCAGTGTTTACTGCAGCACAACACAGCCATTAATGAAAATGATGTACTGTTGACAGCTGGGATATGAATCAACATGTTTCATGCCGTGGTTTCATACTGACTTCATTAAAGGTTGACGTCTTGGTGCCAGCTAGCTTAGAGGATTTGAAACCAGTCATACGAGTTTGACAACAGATTGAGCTTTTATAATCTGACTTTCCATACTGTTGTAAACTTGTCTTTGTTTATAGTCCAGTAATACAAATGGTATTTTCTTTCTACTAATACAAACATTTACTCACCACCAAGGATGGTATGACTCAAGTCCTGATACCAAGCCCATCTAAATGTTACTGTTTCTTGAGGCAAGACACTGAACCTCCTGATCATCCATCCATTCATCCATCCATCCATCATCTTTACCCGCTTCTTCCTTTTCTTGTCGTGGGGGTCACTGGTGCCCAATTCCAGCAGTCACTGTTTGAGAGGCGGGGGACACCCTGGACAGGTCTCAGTCCATCACAGGGACACATGGAGACAAATGAGACAAACAACCATTTACTCTCTCACTCACACCTAGAGACAATTTAGAGTTACAATCAGTCTAACATGCATGTTTTTGGTCTGTGTGAGGAAACTGGAGTACTACCTGGAGAAAACCCATGCAGCATGGAGAGAACATGCAAACTCTACCCAGAAAGGCCCCCGGCCGGGATTTGAACCAGCAACCCTCTTGCTGAGAAGCAGCATCCCTACCAACTGTGCCACCATAAAAAAGCAGTCTTTATAAATCTTTTTTATTTGTACATTATAGAGTGAATTTGTTTCCATTTAGACACGTTTCTCTTCGTGTTTCCCTCATTTGGTCATCAGGGTATTTGGACTGACTTGTCCTCTTTCAGCATTTTGTTGTCATATTTGCAGCCACTAAAATGAGCTCATTTTAATCAAAGAACTTTCCACTCCATCCTCGAGCAGGTCAGTATGTTTGCTTTTGTTTTGCTAACACAGTCACTATATCTTTGTATCTTACAGACTTACATATTCACTGATGCTGATGACAAAGAGCTGCAGTTACGATCAGGTAAGGAGCAAGATACTTGTCACAAAAACAAAGAATCAAAATGTATCTGTGGAAATCCTCTAAAGGTTTGCTGCTTCAAGACCATAGATCCATCTGTGTGGACTTCAGAGGAAAACCCTCAGGGCCTTTTGCCCATTCATTGAAGATCCATTAATTCACTTCAGTTCAATTCAGTTTATGTTTGTAACACCACTTCACCACAAAAGTAATCTTCAGGCACTGTACAAAGCATTCACACTTTATAAAATGACGGTTAGTAAAAAGTTATCTGTTTAAGGAAGACAGCAGATTGTGTTGAATCTCAACTTCACTAGAAACCACAAGTAAACCTTATGTCTGGGAGCAAAGTGCTTTGTATGGCAAATATGGAGTATTATGATCTTTAATATAAGCTAGAGTTCAGTTATTAATGTAGTGATACACCCTGGTCTCTGAAACGCTTAGTGGTACACTTTTCTTGAAGCTCTCAAGGAGACGAGTGGACACTATTTTATTACATTTATTTTGAATCAAAAGACACAAATCAATCAGAAGAGACTTCCTTTTAATTTAATTTGTGTTAATTCAGAATTAATTAACAGAAGAACTCTTGTCATTGTATGGTCATGGTTTATGCTGTTACCAATGCTGGTCACTTCTTCATATGATGAATCAAACTATGGCAAAGTTGAGAATTATGTCAAGTTGAACTTTTCAGATTTGTTTTAGAAATGTTAAGATGTGAATCAAACGCTTAATCAGTAATCTGTATAACTGTCGACAGGTTTCTGTCACTTTTCTAAACACTTTCACTGAATAATCTTCACTCCTTTAACTTTTGATAAACCCTCTGACCTGAGCGAACTCCCTCTTGTTCCTGGTGAACAACCAATGAGCAGAGTGAGTTTCACTGGGTCAAAGTTCCCTTTTAAGCTCCACTTCCTGTCTCTCCCGTCAGTCTGCTGGAGGAGCTAAAACTATGAGGTTCCACAAAGAGCTGAATGAACGTCTGTCGAACGCTAAGGACATGTCATCAGTTACATCGGGCTCCGGCAGGGGCCTGTGAGTTTGTCGCTGTTGACCCCGGGGGGTCATTGTGTGTAGTCACTGGTGGGGCTTTTCCTGTTCTCCCCTTTGGTCGGATCTGGGGAGTTGGTGAGTGGCTCGTCCTGTTCGGGTGGCCCTGGGGACTCTGGGCTCGGGGTCCTTCTTGGGGTCTTGGGCTCTGGTTGCCCCTTTGCCTGCCTCGGGCCTTGGGGGGGGCGGATCTCTGATGCTTCACGGTTGCTATTGAATGTTCTATTGGAGGAAACTTTTTCACTTATGCATGCTCACAACCACACGCAAATGGATGCAGGGATGTATATGTAGATATATGTAGATATGTTGATGGGTATATGACTGAATATGATTGTGTATGTATTTATTCTGTATATATATTTGTAGGTATGGGTATGTATATTTATGGAAATCTACTGCAAGGTCATGAATGTTATTAGTTTTTATGCATGTTACTGTGTTCTGTCATGTACTTTGCAGGATTGCAGATGGAGGTTGGGTGTGTTTGCCTTGTGCTTTTTTGTGGATAATTGTTGTGTTTTGTTGTCTTACTTTCTGTCTTTCCTTTCTCTCTATTTAAAAATTAATTAATTAATTTAAAAAAAATATATATATATATAAATTCGGTGTGAGAGGATGGCTGTAAGGTGAGAAGGGAGGCCATCTATAAAAGGAAAAGAAAAAAAAAGCAGGCAAGATGGAGAGGATGGAGAAAAGTTTCAGGAGTGATTTGTGACAAAAAGGATGGAGAAAAGTTTCAGGAGTGATTTGTGACAAAAAGGTGTCTGCACATGTCAAAGGAAAGGTTTAAAGAGCGAGGTGAGACCAGCTGTGTTGGATGTTCTGGAGGCAGTGGAAACCTGAATGTAACTGCTGCATAGGACGATGACACAAAGTACGGACTTTAGGGGGTGAATAATTATGCCTGCTCTTTTGTTTCACAATAAAACTTGTATTACTTGAAAGTGGTATTTGTTTTGTTTAAAACCACAAGATACAACTCTCCTTACAATCTCTTAACTTCTGGTTGTGGCATCAAAACAGAAAATGCTGAAGAGGTGAACACGTTTGTAACACCATATATTTGAATGATCTGCTAACAACAAATCAACCCAACAATAACGGAGGTTCTGCTCACCTCAGCTGTTCTTTAAACTGTGCTGCCGTCTGGTTTGTCTCACAGGAGCTCATATCATCAACACCAACTGCTCGGCAGCTCACAACCGACAGGCTCTGTGCTGCAAGATGTCTGTGGAATATGACAAGTTCATTGAGTCCCAGAAGAAGTGAGTCACATGACATGTTCCTCATCTGCAGCAGCAAACATGCAACAAGTGAACAAGTGTTGCTGGCGACCTCTACAAGTGGTCGTTCATTTGTTTACCTCTAATAGTTCCTTTGTGTGTAGGTGGTTCTGCCACGTGGATGATGACAACTATGTGATCCTGCCCAGTCTGTTGGATCTACTTTCCTCCTACCATCACAGCCAAGACGTGTACCTGGGCCGGCCCAGTCTGAACCACCCCATAGAGGCTGCAGAGAGGGTCAAGAGTGACGGCTCAGTCAGTCATCTTCTGTCTTATTAATAGTTTCCTCTTCCACTTATAAAGACAAACTAAATGTAATAATCTTCACAAAGTACAGTATAAGATGTGAACATTTTCAATAAGTTACAATACATCTCATCTCACAAAAGCTCTATAATTTACAGCACTAATTAAAAAAGTCATTGAAGTTTCTCCTGGAGCCAGTTTGAAATGTTGAACTTAGTTGTTAAATTCCATGGAGTCCTTTATGGGATGTGTGTTTCCAACAAGAGGAGTGAAAACAGCAGCAACATGTTTCTTAGTATGGTAAGTCACAGAGTTTGTGGTGCTGACGACTGGTCTGACTGGTGTTCCTTCTTGCTGCATTCTGAGAAGTCCATATAAAACATGGAAACATCCCTCAGTTATAATCTGTGGTAAAATGATTGATTGATTATTTACACAGATCAGAAGTTAGTGTGACATCATCACATGCCTGAAGGGAAAGTCCAGTCCACTGTGAAGTGTTGTCTGATGAACTACTTATGAGCCGTGA
This sequence comes from Garcialebias charrua, assembly GCA_038048925.1. Taxonomy (NCBI): domain Eukaryota; kingdom Metazoa; phylum Chordata; class Actinopteri; order Cyprinodontiformes; family Rivulidae; genus Garcialebias; species Garcialebias charrua. The sequence continues at coordinate 37,416 of JBBPBX010013394.1, forward strand.
CATCAGTCACAGAGCACGGAGAAAGAGATAAGTCTGTATCCAGGCTAGGCTAACAGCTAGCCAAATAAGTGCCAGTTGTCCATCAGTTTTCAGATTTATAGAAGGACACTAATGTGAAAAGTGCTACATCAGCTCATTTTAAACCTCTGCAGTTTTACACGACAGTTTCATTGTTTACATTCTGTTTCATTTGCATTTTTATTAACTCTTTAAAACCAAGATTTAAAATGTGTGGTCACAAATCTGCAGTGTGTTCAAAGATGCTTTGAGTCTTACATGTTTCCATCCATTCCCTCCTGTGGCTCAGTGGTTAGAGCAGTCGTCCTCGGATGCAAGAGTTGGGGGTTCGAATCCACCAGCAGTCACTTGCCGAAGTGTTCCTGGGCAAGACAATGAACCCCTCATTGTCTCTGATGTGTGTCCCATCAGTGTATGAATGTGATAAAGCTCTGATTAGTCTCTTTACAATGATTTGTTCAATTATCTTTGTACAGATCTAGTAGAGTGCTGTATGAATGGGTACATGAGACACAGGTTGTTGTAAATAGCTTTATGTCCAAGACAAATTTCCCCTTGGGGACAATAAAGTATATATCTATCTATCTATCTATCTATGTGTCT
>JBBPBX010013395.1:37230-52472 GCA_038048925.1 Garcialebias charrua
ATATATATATATATATACATATTTATAATAATCTACTGCAAAGTCATGAATGTTATGTGTCTTTTATGCATACCGGTATGTGTTTTGTTGCTGTATTCTGTCATGTACTTTGCAGGATTGCAGACAACGGTTGTTTGCCTTGAGCTCTTTTTGTGGATATTTGTTTTGTGGTCTTACTTTCTGTCTTTTCCTTTCTTTCTATAAAAAATAAAATAAATAATAATAATAATGAAGATGATAATGATACATCTTTTACGTATGTACGCAAGAGTCCCTACATACATTAATGCTGAACATCAGATGAAGATTTATACGTTAAATGGTAAAGTACATTAAAAAAAGCCAAGATGGTCTAGTGGCAGGGCTTTTGACTACGGATCCGAAGGTCGCGGGTTCGCGCCCCGGCCACTACCCAGCTTGGGGTGTCTATGAGTGCACACCTATTTCTCCAGCTCCCCGGGCGCTTTCGGGCTGCTCACTGCACCACCTGGTAGGTGGTTGGGTTAAATGCAGAGACGAATTTCGTCTGTGTATGGGAACATACGCAGATGACAGGAATAGACATTATTATTAAAAACATGGCAAGCTTAGCCAGTAATATATATTTTCTATTTCAGATGATAAACCTCTTTGTAAAAAGAAGAAAATGTCAGCGCTGTACGAGCTGTTGGGAGAAGATTTTGAAGTAAGGATGGCAGCTAGATATGTGAGGGACCAGACCAATGAAGAAGTCAAGAGGTACAGAGAGCGTGATCCTTTGCCCCTGACAAAACTACAGTGGTGTAAAGAGCAGCAGGACTTGCCACTACAGTACTGTCATCTGTGGCTAAAAGGTATCTCTGCATACTGGTCACCAGTGTGGCATCTGAAAGGGTTTTCAGCTCTGCAGGAGATTCTGTTTCCACAAAATGCAGTCTACTCAAACATGAGAATGTGGATCATTTGATTCTCCTTAAAGCTGGGGTATGTAAGATTGTAATGTAGTCTGTAACTTTTCAAACAATATATATTTTAACATATTTCTTCACTCTGTCACTAGATTGATGTTAGAGAGGTAATCTCTGAAAAAACTAAAAAAAAATATTGTCCCCTTGCTTCTCCAGGTGGTAAATAAGCATTTCTAAAAAGAAAAAGTGACCCGCCATTTTCCAGCCAATAAAAACAAAGTTTGTAACCAGCCAATAAAAACCGAGCTTGAATTTGAATCAGCCAATAAAAACAGAGCTTGAATTCAAATTTCAACAGACCACAAGGGGGCAGAGCCATATATGGCTCTGAGGGGGAGGGATCAGAATGCTTTGCTTGTTGAAATTTTTTCTAAGTGCTGCTGTTCTACAGAAACTGCAGACTGAACCTTTAAGAAAAATCTGCTGCAAAAAAAGATGAGGACATTGATTATGATTAATTAAAAACAGGGAACTAAGCACAAACATGAGGAAGTGAACTACTTCACTGTTTGGTTCCAGATTTAACCTGACACATGTAAATGTGGAAATGCTGGACATTAGTTTTGTTCAGACTACCTCCCCCTGCTGTTTTTATTACTTGCTGCTGTATTCATTTGTGCATTTTATATTTGTTTTTTATTTTCTTATTTTTATATTGATCCCATCAAACAAATAAATGTTCATTCAGAAGGTCTCTTTAGGTCCATGTCTAAAAATAAATACATTTGACATGTGATTCTGTTGTTTGTCTTTTTACTTGATTTTTGCCAGTGCCTTACAGCACACTTTTAGATGTGATATATGTGGACTTTTACTAATTTAAAAATACTGTAAGAATGTCACATTTATAGAAATGGCCCCTTTTGTTTCATAATGAAAAAAATATGTCTACATCAACAAATGTTAAATTGTAGAATTGTATGAAGTCGAATCAAATCAAATCGCTCTGTTTTTAAAATATATCATTTTTTAATTGGATCGTAACCTTTGTATCTAAATGCGTATCGAATCGTCTATCATACAGAGATGCAGTGGTGGGATGTAACCAAGTATAAATACTTCGTTACTGTACTTAAGTGTAAGTACTTAAGCTCTCGACCTTGACTTCTCTAAATGGTTTTCAGAATCTGTTGGAATCCTGGCAAAAACCAATGCAGATTTGTTCCTGTCTTTGATTTTATACGTCTACCTTATGTTTTGCTCGTTTTTTGATACTTTGTTAAAAAAAAAAAAAGTATTTCTTTCTTTTGTTTTTTTCTCTTTTTTGTTTTCTATTGTTTATTGTTTGTTTATTGTTTAAGGAAATTCTACCATTGCTGTTCATTGTTCTTTAGTTTTAGCAGGTCGCTTTCGTAAATGAGCCCATGAGGTTCAATAAGATTTACCTGACTAAATAAAGGTTGAATGAAAAAGTGCATTTTTTATGTATCTGTACTTTATTTAAGTAGAGTTAAGGCCGAGATATAGCTCTGCATACGCCACTGTATGCCACTGTACGCCGTACGTATGCAGAGGCACAAGCGTAGCCCCGCAGGGCATATACGCGCAAAGCTCAAATTTTACAACCGCGTACGCGAGGCGCGTTGTCACACAATAAACTGCCCGGCGCCAGACTGTTTTGTATGAGACACAAATGTATTAAATTCCCCTTCTTCATCCCTGATCTGGACTTTTCTTTTGTTTTTTTGCCAAAAGTCAAGTGATCGCTTCCTCCTCCGCTGACTCCATGACTGAAATGATGAGGAAATGAATGAATTTGTCACGAGCGAACTAAACTCATGTCCAACGTGGCTGCGCGAGGTTCTAAATATTTCCTGGTGTTCTGGTGTGCTGGACCAGCGCTCCCTGTTTTTATTTTATTTTTTAGAACTTTTTATTAACATATAAACACAGAATACCGCAGCGGCAGAAGCTGTGTGAAGTGCCTTTTTTTTCCCTCACCTGACCTGTCAATCAATTCAGTAGGCGTGTCAGCAAATGACTAATCAGCGATCTCAATTTGTCCCGTAGGTAAATGCTCTGCCCTGCTGTTGCTCAAATGACGTCAAGAATTTGGAGCGAAAACGTGAGAATTAACACGAGATCGAACGCAGAGCTGTGCTTGTGAATGAGCGCACACAGAACGCGTACGTAGAGCGGCGTACAGGCCGTACGCAGGGCTATATCTTGGTCTTGAAACATAGACACTTTCGACTTTTACTCCACTACATTTTACATTTACATTTTACATGAAGTATCTGTACTTTCTACTACACTACATTTCTATAATGTGTTGAGTTACAAGTTACATTCATGTTGAGTTTTTTATTTTATTTGTTTGTTAGTTTGAATGTAACCAATGGGAAGAGGGGAGTTGGTCCGTTGAATCATTGCAAAGTGGTCAGGTAACGTTAGACCCACCTTCAAGAAGAGTTGGACCAATGTATGTTCTAGTACAAAGTATATACGTCATTGAGATTGGAGCATCCACAGCACCACAAACACACCCAAAATGGATTCTACCATGGAGAGTCAGCCAGAAGATACACACCACCCATGGTCTTATTGAAAGACTATTGAAAGACTATTGAAAGACTGTTCAGTACAGCAGGACAGAATCTCTCTCCCTAAAGAGCCAGACTGGACTCAAAAAACTTTGAAAGCCAACTTTTTCTGAACTTGAACAAGAAATTATTGCTGCAATATTAAAATGTGTCAGTTCATTGGATGTTAGGAGACAAGAGATGTCTCCAAATGTTCGGACACTCGGGTCCAAGTTTTGAAAATGGTGTCAGGAAGTTAAAATATTGTTCATTGTTGATCCATTACAAGGTTGACTAGACAGTATTTTAACTAGAGTTGAAGACAATCTGGAGTTGAAATGATCAAAGTCTGTTCCTTTGTTAGGTCTAATGCTCCTTTTTTCAGGCAGACAACTTTTACTTCAACGTGTTTACTGCAGTTAAAATGACACATTGGTTTTGTTTAGTGTTAAATAAAAACTAAAAAAGGTATAATCATTCCTCTTTCTTATTTTGCTTAATGTCATTTAACTCTGCATGTCATCCCTGAAATTCTGATGCACAGAATCACAAGTCCAAATGTGAACGGTGTCGCACAATAAAAACATGTATTATCTGCAGCATTGTTCATTAAAATGACTCAACACTATTAATGTATTACAGAAAATATACATAAGGTAGGCACACTTAATGATATTGTAGACCATTGCTTACTAGAGTACATTTTTGTCTGTTTATTTGTACTTTTACTTAAGTACTGTACTGTACAGTGTTTTAGTGCTTTCTCCACCACTGCAGAGATGTGCGACACTACTGACAATGCCTCTTGGCTTGAACAACACACCCCATGGTGAGCTTTGTGAAAAGTGCAAAAGCTTACAGCACCTGGTATTCCCAGACGGTCTCCCATCCATATACAGTACATACTAACCAGGCCTGACCCTGCTTGGCTTCTGAGATCAGAGGAGATCGGGCATGCTTAAGGCTCGGTTATAGTCGCGCTTTGGTCCGCAGGCTGGAGCGCGCATACTGCGCGCGCACTGAGCCGTGCGGCTTCATGCGTTTATAGTGTCGCCGGCGGCGCATGGCAAAGTGCTGTTCTTTTACGGACCAGCAGGTGGCAGTACCCTCTAAAACCTGTGCATATGTTGCAAGAAAGGTGTAGAAGAAGAAATCTACCGTAGAAGAACTGTTTGAAATCACACAACAAAAACAAATGGCTTTCTGCTCGCTCGGGGAATTTAATACATTTGTATCACATAAAAAACATTCCTCCATGGGTCGCGATGCCGTCTCCAGGACCACAGCGGCACAGACAGCTGCAGGCTCTGGCGTGAAGAGCATGTGAAGGCTGTCGGTGAGGTCCACTCCACACCCGAGCTGTCAATCAATTCGGCGCGCGCTAGGCTTGCGGAGCTTCAAAAATTCGGAAGTGCGTGACACGCGCCAAGCCGACGCGCGGGGCCAAAGCGCGGGGGCGGGGACTATACGATTGCGTAACTTTGGCCGCGCGCTCTCTCGCGCCCTATGCGACGCGTCAACCATAAACCAGGCTTTAGGGTGGTGTGGTCGTAAACAAGAAGCTAAGTCACAAGTCACAAATTTGACTTTTAAAGGATTACCGTAAACACCGGTGTATAATACGCTCTGGTGTATAATACGCTTTGGCCAATATTTGGAAATAAATCAGAAAAATCAGTAGATAATACGCTTCGGTGTATAATACGCGCTGCCGTGACAGTCTTTTTTATGGCCACTAGATGGCGCCAGGATACGCCTCCAGGTACAGTCTGCAGGTAAACAGACTACAGGGTGCATTAGCGCCCATAGCGGCCGAAACTGGTACTGCACCATTTTTAGGCCAAAATGAAAAACAGCGAATCAGAGCCAAAAATGGGTCTAAAAATATGGGAAAAAATCTGTAGATAATACGCTTCGGTGTATAATACGCAGGACATTCAAATGAGCAATAAAAGTGCGTATTATACACCGGTGTTTACGGTATATCAAACAAAGCCTAAACTTATGCAACCAGAAGCTACAACATATACAGTAAATACACACAAAACAAAGCACAACTATCTTTAAAGGTGCAATATGTAATTTCTGGAACACGCTGGAACTTAGGAAAATTTTGAACAGAGACACGTTTCTGGTCCCTCCCCCTCAGAGCCATATATGGCTCTGCTCCCTCTTGCTCTTGGTGAAATTCAGCTCTGCTTCCGAATCTTCCGCCTCCACTTCATGTCCTGTCAGCCGCTGCAAAGTTCTGTGTTTATATGTTAATAAAACTTTCTAAAAAATAAAATAAAAACAGGGAGGGCTGGTCCAGCACACCAGAACACCATGAAATCTGCAGAGCCGCACGCAGCCACGTTGGACATGAGTTTAATTCGCTTGTGACAAATTCATTCATTTTCTCAATGTTTCTGTCATGACTCAGCGGAGGAGGAAGCGATCACTTGACTTTTGGCAAAATAACAAAAGAAATTTTTAGATCAGGCATAAAGAAGGGGAATTTAATACATTTGTGTCACATACAAAACAGTTCTGCATCGCTTTGCAATTATTTCAACGAGAACCTGCGCGGCCGCTGTGGGCTGGGAGGCATGGGTTAGGAGTGCGAGAAGTGAGAAGCTCTGTTTTTATTGGCTGGTTAAAAACTCTGTTTTTATTGGCTGTTAACGGCGGGTCACTGTGGCTTTTTAGAAATTCTTATTTACCACCTGGAGAAGCAAGGGGACTGTAGTTTTTTTCAGAAATTACTTTGTCTAACATCAGTCTGTCAGGAGATAGTGACAGAGTGAAGAAATATGTTAAAAATATATTTTTAGAAAAGTTACATACTGCACTACAGAACTGCAGACTGCACCTTTAACCATTAACATTTAATTTAACCATTAATCAAACAATGTAATTATGACAGAAAATTGAGGATTTACCTGCAGTTACCTTCATACAGATGAACATGTGGTACTTGCTGATTATCACAGTTGTATTCAGCTGATCATGAGGTCGACCGCTGGCCTTTTATCATCTTTTTCATTTTTCCACAATCCGTTTAGGTTTCGGAAATGTAATAAACCGTATTCCATCCTCTAAACTCTCAGGGTAAGGCTGTCTGAATGACATGCTCTCCTTTTTCTTCTGATGAATTTTCACGAAATCCCTCTGACTGAAAAGTAAGTAAAGTAAAGTATTATGTGCTTTCATCATTGTCTGTTCCCATACAATGACAAAATTAGTTCTCTGCATTTAACCCATCACACGTGAGATACACCCAGGTGGGCACCCAGGGAGCAATTAAGGATTGGGTGTCTTGCTCAGAGACCCCACGACATGTGGGAATGGTGTTGAACTATGACTTTCTGGTCCCAAGTTGGTTGTCCTACCTCTACAACAACACTGCCCTTAAAGTGATCGTAATGTAAAATCCCGACAACGTTGTCGGAGGAAAAGGGGCTGCAGTTCCTGCAGGTAAGGGGCGTTTCACTTTGGAACAAACCGAGATCTCCGATTGGTCAGTTGCTGACGAGCCTACTGGGTTGATTGACAGGTGGAATTCAGGATCCTACATGTGCAAAAAAAATAAAAATAATAAATCATAGATTTTACTGGCCTGTTTAAGAGCGTCATCATTTATTCCATATTTGTTTAAAATTGATTGAATATTTGGGTGAATATAAGGTTTGAGAACAAAGCTTCCTCAGGAAGAACAGACTGAAAAATGCATTCATCCCTGTATCCCTGGTGCTTGAACACCACACAAAAAGACACTAAAATTGCCACCGGCATGGCTACACCCAGACTTCAAAGCAGTGCCGAGATAAACTAAAGAAATTCAAGTCGGCTTATAGGGCAATTAAAGACCACAATGGTTGGAGTGGCTCAAAAAAATAAAAATAAAAGACCAGTTATGATCCCACTCATTTTGCAATGAAGATCCCGCCCACAGAGCAGGGAAACAGGTCAGCCTCCACTGTAGCTGCAAATGACCTACACCTGAGAAGAACCAAAAAGAAGAGAGCCGAGTGGAGCTGCACTCACCAATGCCTGAGTGGCATTAGTAAAACTGAACGAGTTACCGAAGGTTACCGGTACTTTGATGTAGGCTAACATTTACTGTGGCAGCCATCTTTACCTGGATTGTCACCAAACGGTAATCAGTTGTAGATGCACAAATACATCCACTGATTACTTTTTGAACCAATATTTTCACAATTTCTTTGAGTTTAATTCTTCTTCTTATTCATACTCTACAAGAAGGAGGTTTGATTTACATATACCCTTTTGTAGAACAACTGTTGTTGTTCATTCATGTATCAGGGTGTTGTGCTGTGGAACAGTTTGAAACAATTAAGTGAATCATATACAACATTATCTGTACAGATTTAAAAGAAAGTTTAAACAAACATTATTGAATTTCTAACATTAGTTTTTATTTTATTATATATATTTTTTGACAACTTAAATTTATTTAATATCAACTATTATCTTTTGCTTTGGTACGTAATTGTGTATGTTTAAAGAAAGATCTTAGTTTATGTATAAAGCTTTTATGATTTTCTTCTTTATATTTTTAGAAGGGGGGTGCGCTTGTAAGCCCAATTAGGGTTTTTATGACCTCTCCTGCACATTTTGTTTTCTTTTGTACTTTTCTTGTATGTGTGTTGTTTCTTTTTGTGCAAACAAGAAACAAACAAACAAACAAACAAACAAACAAACAAACCAAGAGTTTAATCAAAGTCAATCTAGTGATTCATAAGAAACAGACTGCTAACAGACAAACATGGCTGACACCAATAGTTAATGCCAAAGTTTAAAGCAAAGATCCTATGCACTGTGTTCCACTTGTAATGTGTTGTCTGACTTACGTGAAACTGACTGGTACAGTCATTTTTTTGTATTTTCTAAGTTCAGTGGGCTGTGGTGGCCGCCTTGAATTTAGTTGGCTCCATGTAACATTTGTAGAGGTACATCCAAGGATATTTTCCTAAAAGTTTAATTGAACTTCATTAAGTGGTTCACAAGATATTTTGCTAACAGACAGACACTCATAAAACCCCACAGACACAGTGAATACTGTACATTATCCTTCTTTGCCTTTCAGTGATGAGCAATAATTATTGCATGCTTATTACTTTGTGCAGCAGAAGTGTCAAACTGCCGAGGTGTTGTCTTCATTTCAGTGCACACAGATGCACACATGAACTGAAGCTATCCTCAGAAATGATGCAGACAGAGGAGGACGTCCTCACAGACAGGGACTGTGGTAAAGCAAGAAAGACCTTTCATTCAAGTCCTGCATCTCTTTATGGCCGCACCACCAAAGACTGTCTGGGTAAAGAGGCTCAGGCCTGCGTCTTTTCCTCTTTTGTCTGCTCTCCTGGGGGAAATGAATGGAAGGTTGGGCCCTGAACAAAAGGCAGATCATGGGTCTATTGGGGGGGACAAATGAGCTTAGTTTGGGTAATGGCAGCTAAAAAGAAAGGGAGGTCTGGGGAAGTATTGAGGTTCACCTAAGACCGGAACAGGAGGGGAGATGAGTTCTGCGGGATGAACAGCTGAGATCCTACTTCCCACACTGCATATACGCCATCACTATCTACCTAGAGACCTATATCCTTGTTACCACAGTTTTCAAAAATTCTTGAAAAACTATTTGTAAACAGACTAGATCAATTTATAGATAAACAAAATATTCTAAGCAACAGTCAGTATGGGTTTAGAGCAAAAAACTCTACATCAATGGCTCTCATGGAATTAATGGAACAAATAACTACTGCTGTCGATCAAAAACAATATTGTATCAGTATTTTTGTTGATTTAAAAAAAGCATTCAATACTATTGATCACACCATTCTCCTTGAAAAATTGAACAAATATGGCATTACAGTGGGTATCTAGCTACTTGAAAGATAGGAAACAATTTGTACAAATAAATGATGTAAGATCTGACCTCTGTAATATCACATGTGGAGTTCCCCAAGGCTCTGTACTTGGACCAAAGCTATTTATTTTATATGTGAATGACTTGGTAAATGTGTCAGGACTCCTTAAATGTGTACTTTTTGCTGATGATACCACATTTTTCTGTTTAGGTGAAGATATAGAACAAATGTTGGAATTGATAAAGACAGAATTTGTCAAAATACAAACTTGGTTTAAAATCAATAAATTATCATTAAATCTAGAAAAAACTAATTACATGATATTCAGTAATAAAAAGAAAACTGTTGATGTTCCACTCAAAATTGAGGGTGTTGAGATTTGTAGAGTGAGTGAGGTGAAGTTTTTGGGTGTTATCATTGATGACAAACTGACATGGAAACAACACATAAATTCTGTAAGAATAAAAATAGCTAAATCGATTGCAGTACTGTACAAAGTCAGAGACTTATTGAATGATAAAGCTCTGTATTTGTTGTATAACACAATCATTGTTCCACACTTAATCTATTGTATTGATGTTTGGGGGAAAGCGTGTAAAACAATCACAAAGCCTATTTTTGTATTACAGAAAAGAGCTGTAAGAATTATCACTAGAAAACATTACTGTCATCCATCAAGTACATTATTTTATCAACTGAAGTTATTGAAGTTCCATGATTTGGTAGACTATAATATTTTATCAGTTATGTATAGGGCTCAGAATAACGCATTACCTTTAAATATCCAAATGCATTTTGTTAAAAGACAAAGTTGTTATAATCTTAAGGGGACAGAGTTGTTTGTAAAACCACAATTCAGAACTAGTTTGAAGGGACGTTCTACCTCAATCCAGGGAATTAGATTATGGAATGGCTTGGAGAATGAAGTTAAAAATGCCAAGTCAAGGTCTACATTTAAGAAAATATCAAAACGAATTTGTTAAAAAATATATATATGAAATAACGTAATGTGTATTGTATTAGTTAGAAAATTAGAAAGAGTTAGTTATTTTGTACTGTTGGTGGAAGATTATTATTGTTTAATCTGATTGTTTGAAAAAAGGGGCAGATATAATAAGATTTATTCTTCTTTCTGCTACCTTTCATTTTTTTATATTTTGTACATTATCATTTATGGGATTGTCTTGTATTGTGTTTCTTTTGTTAAAAAAATGAACAAATTTAATAAACATAAACATAAACTATCTGACAACAGGACTTGTACTGTCTGGGGGTGGGGTTGGCAGGTGGGGTGTACAAACAGGTTTGATGTTTCTTTATGGCAACTCTTACCCTGATCTGTGATAAGTTATAGTAAAGTTACAATTTTAAGCTTACATGCAAACTTTGTGGATTAAATCTATATTAAAGTCAGTTTGTCCTTGGCAAAGCTGTATATCACATTTTTTCACTTTAAACATTAAAAATGCCAACAAAACTCATATGTTCCTCAATTTTTCTTCACCACTACAACTGTCAAACAATGACCAGACCTTTATTCCCCACTTCCGATCAAGATTCTGATCAAGATAAAACCTTTTCACTTAAAGAACATGGAGCTGAAATTTTTCTAAATGTCAGCTTAGCACAAATGCCATTTGAATTCCAATCTTCCACCCACCTCTGATGCTTCAAGTATTCATTTCTGTGAAGGAAAAAAATAATAATGTATTTGTCTACCCCTATTCCATCCTCACATCATCCCCATACCATTGCCTTTGACTCAGTTTTTATTTTCCTTTGTTGCTGCTGTTTACTTCACACCTTTCTTGTGTAATCCTGCTGAAAACCACCACCATGAGCACGTTCTGCTGCAAACCAAATCCAACATGAGCAACTTCTTTGCTGGTAACTAAACAAACATACTCATTTGTGAAGTTATTACAAAGGGCTGCAGGTAAAACTATAAAATTATCCATTGAGATTCTAGAGTCTATCCCCTCACCCAACAATGCTGGGAGGCCCTTCCGTCTACTGGAAAAAGTCCTACAATATTTAGTTGTTTCCAAATTACTGGAGAACATAGCTGATTCCCAGTTAAATCGTTTCCTGGAGGATCACTGTTTTAGAGGTGTTCCCATCAGGTTTCAAATCTCTCCACAATAGAGCTGTCATTTCTAACCCAAGCCCAAAGCCCAGGCAGGCCCGACCCTGAGTTGGGCTGGGACATAAAAATGTGATTAATGTGCAAGCCGGTCTATGGTTTTGATGCAGTTTTACGAATCATACAGCACAAATAAAACTAAATAAGAATACACAATATAAAATTGTTTTAATCTACATGTAGAGGAGGAGGCATTAAGTTTATATGTTGAGATGATGAAGAAAGAAAGAAGAGTGCAGCAGTTCATCAGACTGAAGTGAGTAACGTTGGCAAATTGTGCAACAATTGTGCACGTGGGCTCGGGCTCCTATGATGAGGTTTTATGAATCATACAGCACAAAGATAACTGAAAGTTATGCACCATAATTCATGTTACCTGAAGGAAGGGAACGAGGTGCAACATACTTGCTATGGGAATTGCGCCCCCGCGCGATTACCTGAAGGAATACTCATGCCTTAACGGCTAGGGGCGTCACTGCCGCGCCAGAGGCCCCGCCCTCTGGGTACTTAAGCGGCTTGCGCCCCTCCATCTTTCTGCAAAGTTGCACTTCACCGAGCTTTCAGCATTGAAAAGGGCCAGCTATGTTGTACCTCGTTCCCTTCCTTCAGGGAACATGAGTTATGGTGCATAACTTTCAGTTCCCTTTCAGTTGGTCACTCGGTGCAACATACTTGCTATGGGAACGTAATCCATTCACTCCCTTGAAATGCTCAGTAAAACGCATGCTAGAGTGAACGTCTGCCTTTGACCAACAGGCACCTCTATGGAGACAGGACGATGACGAAATGGGCGTGGACAAATACAGAAGGGGCGTGAACAAATACAGATCTCACGAGAGCAAATACATGCCTGGAGGGAGCAAATTACTCTCGTGCGAGCGCAAATCTGCCCCGCGCGTGTAATGGGGATGAGCGCGAGCGTAGAAAAGAGATCCGAGCGCGCGCACGTGCGCTCGGAGGACAACTACATGCTCTCGCGTGCAAAATGTATCTACTGACAGACTCTCCCTCTCGCTCACGGTTCAGACTTTTGGCAGCCAGTGGGAGGATCCAGACCACGACACATGATTGGCTGCAGTCTTCCTGTCCTCTGTGATTGGGTGTAACACTTCCTGAACCTGAAAATGTAAAATACTGTAAATAGATACCTCTGGACTATTGAGAATGAACTTTCTTGTTAAATAAATAGATTTATCTAAATATACTTCAAGTACATTGTTATAAAATATATTTTGTTGCACTTTATGAAGTACTATTTTTTGCTAAATATAAAATACATTTCAATCAAATATATTTCTAAAAGGAATCTTCATATAAACTTTTTAACTGCACGTTTCATTCAACCTTTATTTATGCATCTCATTGAGCCTCGAGGACTCATTTACAAGAGAGACCTGGCTACAAACAAAGAATGATGACAACAGTGACAACAATAGACAGTTATAAAGAGGCATACAGATTTTTTTAACAAATTAAAATAAGATGGCAAAAACAGCTAGATTATAAGGTGAATGTAGAAAAGTAAAAACAGGAACTTTAGAACAATATGTGTGATCACTGGTCAGTGGAAGTTCTGCTGGACTTCTCATTTGGTTCTTGGCGTTGAAAACAAATGGTTGGAACCTCCTTCAGTCTCACACGGCCTGCCTGACTAAGTGCCCTCTCTCAAAATGTGCCTGTAGAGTGATACTAGTTTGTTTCCTTGCACATTTCTTTCACAGATAAACATTTTGAGCCCTGATTAAAAATGTTTGTGCAGATTAAAGGTGGTGTGACATGATTTTGTAACTATGCATAAAATTGCCCAACATAAATATCTTTTATCATTCAACTATGTTCGTTTTTGCAAACAAACTTATAAATATATTTAATTTTGATTTAAGATTGATTTTAAACTTCGCACCGTGTTTATTCATGGGAAATCCGATTACACACGAATGCACCATCTGTGACGTAGTGTGAGGCAGAGAGCTCTGGTCTCTTTAATAGCGGACAATTCAAAACCTGACATATTTATCAATCTATGTGAAGATTTGAGTTATTTGTCTTCAGTTGTGGGAAGCAGAAAATTGTTTGGGGGATGGAACAAGAAACAGCAGGATCTAATTTAGGACTGATGCTGTAGCAGACTTACCATTCAGCCTGAACTTCAGGTGGAGGGAGGCGGGGGTCCAAGGGTGCAGCTTTGTTGCATCTTTCACAAAGTATTTCATCTTTTGGGAAAGTGAAAAGGCTCACTTGTTCACTGATGATACTAGAACACCCAAACGCAACACAACGTAACAGCATTTTTCAAGTAAAAACAAAAACACACAAAAAACGCAATCTGCTGGCGAGCAGCTGACACATGCGCACTGACAAGCCCAGGGCTCACAGTGGTGCATTCGTGTGTAATCGGATTTCCCATGAATAAACACGGCCCAAAGTTTAAAATCAATTTAAAATCAAAATTATATATATATATATATATATATATATATATATATATATATATATATATATATATATATATATATATATATATATATATATATATATACAGCAAACCCTCGACCTACGTCACCTGCGACCTACGGCAACTCAGACTTACGATTTTATCATATTTAATAAAAATATGATTAAAAAAAAATAAAAAATTATTATTATTATTTTTTTTTTTTGTGTTTAAATGTTATTAATTTCATGTGTATAGCACTTTGTTGCAGCTGTGGTTGTTTTAAATGGCTTTATAAATAAAGTATAATTATTAATATTTCGTTTTTAATTACAATTTGATCGTATTTACGCAACTTCCGGTCGTTTCCGGTCGTTTCCGGTCGCCATGTTACAACCGGTGCGGTCAATGGAGGAGCTCCAGAAGCTACTGAGGACCGTGTGTCCGTTCAGGGTTGCCTCATACGGATAAATTTGCTGGAAACACTCGGCCAACTCTGTGGACGTCTCAGGCCCGGAGGAGCAGCCGCGGATCGCCCCGCGATCGGCGGCCACAACGCCGCCCGACATGCTAACGACAGCAGCTAACAGAGCAGCTAACACAGGCGAAGACACCGAGCCGACATGCCTTGGAGGGACCATCTGCTGCCGGGAGCTCGCCGCAAATGTCCGCCTGGCAGTCGGGGGACACCGAGCTAACGCGGAGATACAAAGCCGACAGCCTTTTTGAATGAACTGACATGCTAACCAGTGCTACTAATGGCGGGGCCTAACCGTAGCTAACGCCGAGCAGTTGTTTTGGATGGATGGAGGAGCGGAGAAACGGCTTTCAGTAAGTTTTTTTTTTTTTCTGGCTCCAAATGTATGAAGTTAAGAAGCTAACAGTCATTCTTTTAAACAGTTTTGACCACGTGTGTGCGTGTGGAGCGTAAGGAAGCTGGGGGAGCTCTCACCCGAGCTGATGCTAAAAGACCAAGGCAGGCTTTGACCAGCTCAAAGTAAGACATTATATTTTTTATTTATTGTACAGTACTGTATTCATTTACTGTACAGTTCTGTGCATGTTTATGGCACAGGATGTCCGCTTGTTCATTGTCATGCCATTAAATATGTGTGCGGCGCTCCGTTAGCGGTATAGCCGCGACCTATGTCAGAAACGCGGACCTACGACAGGCAGGTGTTTTTGGTCCGCGAGGTACGACAACATCGACCTAAGTCACACACGTAGGTCCCTATCCCTAACGTAACTCGAGGGCTACCTGTATATATATATATATATATATATATATATATATATATATATATATATATATATATATATATATAT
>JBBPBX010013396.1:0-11522 GCA_038048925.1 Garcialebias charrua
GTGAAAAGAAACCATCCAAGGAAGGGGAACATATTATTTTAGGTGGCTGAAATAATCACCTGTTTTTTGTTTTGTTTTTTTGAATGTCCAGAGGACCACACTTAGCTTTTTTAGATTTTTCTACCTGGATTATTGAGAATGCATCAGGATATATTTGAATTAAATTTTAAGAAAATGCTAACCTGACAAACAGGAAAGTGGACAAGATTGTCCTGTTTCACTTGCCACATCCATAAGTCCAATTTTTGCAGGAAAGCCGTGATCGCGTCGGACATCTGCGTGATGACTTGTTTGCGTCCCTGCAGCTTCTGATTCAGCTGGGCGAGATGGTCGGTTATGTCGCACAACACAGCAAAGTCACACAGCCACTTTGAAGCTAGCTTTCACTGCAGCCTCGTTTTTGGCTGTGGGTTTCATGAACAAACTCTGCTGCGACCGCAGTTTGCCTTTTAATTCTTGGCAGAATGTGTTGCTTTTCTTGAAGGCTAGCTTTAGCGTACTTAGCTCCGTGTTTGGTTTCAAAACCGACACCGCCTCGTAACACAAAAAACATACCGGTCTTTCTCCTGGAAGCACAAACAAGTATTCGCCTTCCCATCTTTCTTGAAACTTCCGTCTGTATCAACTTTTCTCTTTCTGGACATGTTGGGATCATTATTTATATCTCAATTCCACTCGTTGGCATGAAGGTAGAAACACTGCCTCGGCTACCGTAGTCGAAAGGCATTGTGGGAAAACCATTGTCGAAAGGCATAGTGGGGGCTGCCGTAGTCGAAAGGCATTGTGGGAAATGTAGTTTTTGGTCAAAACTCGCTCGTATTAATTTTTAGACACTCAAAACTTTTTAATTAAGCTCTCGCGGGCCAGATAAAATGACATGGCGGGCCACATCTGGCCCGCGGGCCAAGAGTTTGACACATGTGAATTAAGGTGTTCCTATCAGCAATTTCAGCCTGTCACGAAGGCTAGGGAAACAGGACGCCTGGCGCGTATCCAATCATAATAAGATTTATGAAGGGCGTGCTAAGATTGAGACCCCCCCAGCAAGGTCCTGACCCCTGGTTGAGATCTTAGTCTGGTTTTGGGGGCTCTCTGTGATCCCCCATTCGAGCCACTGAGCAAGATTAAGATAGACTTATTATCTTATAAGACTGCTCTACTCATGGCCCTTTGCTTGGCGAAATGTGTGGATGATCTCCATGCCTTGTCTGTACATCCAATGTGTACCAGATTTACCCCTGACGGGTCAAAGTTCACCTTAAGGCCTAATCCCGCATATATCCCCAAGGTCTTGACTTTAAACCCTAGAAGTCTGGACTTTGATCTCTCCTCTTTTCCACCTGCTCCTGTTCTCACCCAGGAACAGGAAAGGCTGAAGGCTTTTGCCCTGTGAGAGCTTTGGGCACTTACATGCAGAGAACAGCCGAATGGAGAAAAACAAATCAACTGTTTGTGTGCTTTGCAGCACCTGCTACCGGAAAGGCCCTCTCAAAGCAGCGCCTCTCACACTGGGTGACTGAGGCCATAAAAAGGGCGTACAGTAGCAAAGGTCAACAGGTGCCCTCTGGAGTGCACGCTCACTCTACTCGAGGCTTGGCCACTTCGTGGTCACTGTTCAAGGGTGTACCAGTTGCAGACATTTGTGCTACGGCGAACTGGAGCTCAATAAACACTTTTGCAAAGCATTACAGTTTGGATGTTACTGCGTGTGATGTCACTCAGGCTGTCCTTTCTAACACACAGTAGAAAGTAGCCTTGAGATGCCTGCTGATCAAGGGCAGACGTTCACACTAGCATGCATTTTACTGAGCATTTCAAGGGCGTGAATGAATTACGTTCCCATAGCATATGTTGCACCGAGAGACATGACTGAAAGGGAACTGAAAGTTATGCACCATAACTCATGTTCCCTGAAGGAAGGGAACGAGGTGCAACATATCTGGCCCTTTCAATGCTGAAAGCTCGGTGAAGTGCATTTTGGAGAAAGATGGATGGGCGTCAGCGGCTTAAATACCCAGAGGGCGGGGCCTCTGGCGCAACGCTGACGCCCTTGCCATAAAGGCGTGAATGTATTCCTTCAGGTAATCGAGCAGGGGGCGCAATTCCCATAGCATATGTTGCATCTCGTTCCCTTCCTTCAGGGAACATGAGTTATGGTGCATAACTTTCAGTTTTCCCCATTGCCTCTCTCTGCTGCTAGCCAATCTCAATGCATTTCCTTTGTCAGCCTCTGCTCCCCTGTCCTGTCACGACTACCTACACCTGGTCTCCAGTACCAATAAACTGCCTGTCTCCCATTGCCTCATCAGCACCAGTCCATTAGTCTCTCGGGATCTCAACTTCTTCACCTCACCTGCCGTCTGGTTTTGTGCTTTCGTACCTTATTTGGTTCACCTCTGCACCCTTCGAAGTCTCCTTTGTTATCTTCTGTTTTTTGCTGTCACACCAGCATTTTTGGTTCTCGTAGATGTTGTTATTAAATCATCTCTGCTCGAGTCTTTATGAATGACTGCAGTTTTGGAACTTTCCTTCACAAACCACAACAGTATGGTGGTAAGTGACTGCTCTGAAAATTGTCAGAAGGTCTGTTCTGCTACCAGGTAAAAAAACAGTGAACACATCCAGTAAACTGATGAAGGTGCAGCAGGATACAAAAAAGAGGAAGAACCTCTTCATGTAGGAATCCTGATCTAATTCATTCAACCTTTATTTAGTCAGGTAAATCTCATTGAGCCTCGAGGGCTCATTTACGAAAGCGACCTGCTACAAACTAAAGAATGATGAACAGCAATGATACAAATACATTGAACAATAAACAAAAGAAAAGTAGTAGCAAAAACATTATAAGGTAGATGTACAAAATCAAAAACAGGAACATATCTGCATTGGTTTTTGCCAGGATTCCAACAGATTCTGAAAACCATTTAGAGAGGTCAGGGCCGAGAGCTTCAGATCTTTTTGTAAGATATTCCAGGAAGCAGGAGCAGAGTAGGAGAAGGCCCTTTTTCCAAGTTCAGTCCTCACTGACGGAACACTGCAGGTAATCATGTCCTGAGAGCGCACGCTGTAGCTGCACTCACGCAAAGACATGTAGGAGGAGATGTATGAGGGCAGCAGACCAAGAAGTGATTTAAAGATGAAGATGTACCAGTGGAAGAGTCTGTGTGAGGTTAATGATGTCCAGTGAATACAGGGTGCAGTGGTGGGTACGATAATCACAGCCAGTTATGAATCTTAGAGCACCATGATAGACAACATCCAACATCCGCAGGGTGCTTGTAGGAGCATTCATGTAGAGAATGTCGCCGTAATCAATGGAGGGAAGGAAAGTCACAGATACAAGGCGTTTCCTAGCATTCAGTGTTAGACATGATTTATTTCTGAAAAAGAAACCCAGTTTTACTTTCAGTTTCTTCACTAGGTTTTCCACGTGGAGTTTAAAAGAGAGATGCGAATCGACCAGGATACCCAAATATTTATATGAGTCAACAAACTCAATAGGGACACCATTTGATGATAAAATCAGAGGAAGATCTGCTGGGACCGACTTCCTACTTGAAAAAAACATCCCTTTTGTTTTATCAGCATTTAGGACAAGTTTGAGACGGAACAAATCTGACTGGATGATGTCAAAAGCGGATTGCAGTAACTGGAAAGCCTTAGCTACTGTTTTAGCTCGACAGTAAACAACTGTATCATCAGCATAGAAATGTAAGGATGCATCAGGGATGCTCTGACCTACATTAGCTATGTAGATTGTAAAGAGGGTTGGTCCTAAAACTGAGCCTTGTGGTACACCATTTTTAACTGTTAAATAGCTGGAAGAAGTACCGTTATGTTGAACACATTGCCTCCGATTGGAAAAATAATTAGAAAACCAACCGATTGTGTGATCTGAGAAACCGATTTCTGAGAGCTTATGACACAGGATGTTATGGTCCACAGTGTCAAAAGCTTTAGACAGGTCTAAGAAAAGTGCAGCACAATAATTCTTAGCATCCAATGCTTCAACAACGTCATTAAGAACCTTCAGAGAAGCATGAGAATGCTATTGGAACTATTTTCCAGCTATTGAGAATGAACTTTCTTCCTTCAGAGAAGCAGTTGTTGTGCTGTGTTTTTTCCTGAAACCAGATTGATGGAGAGGTAAAATGTTAAATGAGTCCAGATAATTTTTGATCTGAGAGTTTATCAGTTTTTCTAGGATCTTGGATAAAATGCAGAGTTTAGAGATTGGTCGATAGTTGTTCAGTGAGGTAGGGTCACCTCCCTTCAGCAGAGGAAGAACGAAGGCTGTTTTCCAAGCATCCGGAATGGTGTTTTGGCTTATGGACAGATTAAAGATGTGGGTCACGGGGACTGTGATGATATGAGCAGCCAGCCTTAAGAAATAAGGTGGAAGTTCATCTGGACCTGCAGATTTTTTAGGATCAAGATCTTTTAACAGTTTATTTACCTCACTGACTGAGAACGGAGAAAAAGAGAAGGTGTGATTAGCTGAGGATTTACTTGTAGGAGGGATTTGATTTGTAGAAGTTTGATTATTAGATGAAGTGGCTGTTTTTCCATTTGTAACTGTGTCAAATAATGAACTAGAAGCAACAAAATGTTTGTTGAAACAGTTCAGGATCTCGTGCTTATTTGACACAGGAACAGAGTCAACAAGAAGTTGTGATGGGAGGTCAGATGATTGGGGGGTGCCTGAGAGAGATTTGATGGTTTTCCAGAATTTTTTTGGGTCGTTTAGATTTTTGGATGTCTGAGATAAGAAGTAATTACGTTTTGCGGCTTTGATGGCAGTTGTGCATTTATTCCTCAGCTGCCGAAATTTCATCCAATCAGTGTCTGAGTGTGATTTTCTTGCTGCGGCCCAGAGATGATCTCTCCTGTGCAGGAGGTCAGCTAGTTCAGGAGTAAACCAGGGGCTGTCACGGCCCTTTATCCTGAACTGCCGGAAAGGAGCGTGTTTGTTTACAAAGAAAATGAAACTATTATGAAAATAGTTCCAAGCGGTGTTCACGTCGTTGATTAGTAGAATACGTTGCCAATCAAAGTGGGATAGATCCCAAAGGAATGACTGTTCACAGAAACGTTTCAAATCCCTTTTTTGAATTATTCTGGGCTTAGCAGGTGGTAGTTTAGTAGATCTAAGAGCTGCTATTACGGAATGATCACTCAAAATGTTAGCAAATACACCTGTACCAGGAAATTTATGAGGTGCATTTGTGAAAAACAGATCTAAGGTGGAAGATTTTTCGGGACATTTTTTGTTTGGTCTGGTGGGAGAATCGATAAGTTGTGTTAGATTGAGAGAAAGGCAACATTCCTTGAATTTATCGCAGAGGGGGGTCGACTTATTCCAATCAATGTTGAAATCTCCTACCATAACAATCTCATTGTGTTTTAAATTTCCTATGAATTCAGTCAGAGAGGATAGAGCTTCAGGTATTGCTGAGGGGGGACGATAACAACCTACAACAGTTATGATCTGACCTCCCTTCAAACTGATGTTCACAGCTAAAGCCTCAAACTGGTTTGCGAATGTTTTTTTAGACACAATCCTGGCCGCCAAAGAGTCTCTGATGTAAATAGTGACTCCACCTCCCCTTTTATTACGATCACAACGATAGATCTTAAATTCATTGATTGCCAGGTCATTTTTCAAAACAGATTTGTTGAGCCAAGTTTCAGAGATAACGATCACATCTGCCCCAGAAGAACTGATTAGGATTTTCAGTTCATCAAGTTTTTTTAGAAGGCTACGAGCGTTTACATGCAGGAAATGGAGACCTGAATTATTTTTAAACTCACTGGGAGTACTGTAGTTAATGGATGGACCTGGGTTGGGCTGAATCCCTGAGATCAATAACAACATTAATATCAGACATTTACTTGACTTCTTTGTCACTGATGTGTAATTACAGGAGTTAACAGTGTGACATTTTGCCCCCATAATTGAACCATGAGAAACATTAATGAAGACACGATCATTCAGAACCCAAAAACAATGAAAGTTGCAGTGATGGGCAGATCCAGATGTGTTGATTAGATTTAGTGATTCCAGATAGTCTGAGAACTGAAAATAATGACAGTAATATGAATGATGCAGAAAAGACTCAGACCATAAAGCGTCACAAATTAAGTGGGCAAACAGTTCCGTTGTGGAGGCCCAACTACAGTTTGTGTGAGGGGGGATCCAGCCCCCCTGTGAATATGAGTTGATGTGGCCCTGGTAAACACAAGCTGGATCCAGAAACAACGGGTAGAAACAAGCAATTTGCAGCAAACAGCAGAGTGAGCTCCCAGAAAAGCCTCCTAAAATTAAAGGCATGATTTATTCATTCATTCATTCAACCTTTATTTAGTCAGGTAAATCTCATTGAGCCTCGAGGGCTCATTTACAAAAGTGACCTGCTACAAACTAAAGAATGATGAACAGCAATGGTAGAATTTCCTTAAACAACAGAAAAAAAAGAAAAAAACATAGGAGAGAAATAGAAAGTGAAATGCAAAGTATCAAAACTAGCAAAACACCACAAGGTAGATGTACAAAATCAAAAACAGGAACATATCTGCAATGGTTTTTGCCAGGTTTCCAAAAGATTTTTAAAACCATTTAGGGAGGTCAGGGCCGAGAGCTTCAAATCTTTTTGTAAGATATTCCAGGAAGCAGGAGCAGAGTAGGAGAAGGCCCTTTTTCCAAGTTCAGTCCTCACTGACGGAACACTGCAGGTGATGATGTCCTGAGAGCGCACACTGTAGCTGCACTCACGTAAAGACATGTAGGAGGAGATGTATGAGGGCAGCAGACCGAGAAGTGATTTAAAGATGAAAATGTACCAGTGGAAAAGTCTGCGTGAGGTTAATGATGTCCAGTTAACCAGTGAATACAGGGTGCAGTGGTGGGTACGATAATCACAGCCAGTTATGAATCTTAGAGCACCATGGTAGACAACATCCAACATCCGCAGGGTGCTTGTAGGAGCATTCATGTAGAGAATGTCACCGTAATCAATGGAGGGGAGGAAAGTCACAGATACAAGGCGTTTCCTAACATTCAGTGTTAGACATGATCTGTTTCTGAAAAAGAAACCCAGTTTAACTTTCAGTTTCTTTACTAGGTTTTCCACATGGAGTTTAAAAGAGAGCTGTGAATCAACCAGTATACCCAAATATTTATAGGAATCAACAAACTCAATTGGGACACCATTTGAGGATAAAATCAGAGGAAGATCTGCTGGGACCGACTTCCTACTTGAAAAAAACATCCCTTTTGTTTTTTCAGCATTTAGTACAAGTTTGAGACGGAACAAATCTGACTGGATGATGTCAAAAGCGGATTGCAAAAACTGGAAAGCCTTAGCAACTGTTTTAGCTTGACAGTAAACAACTGTGTCATCAGCATAGAAATGTAAGGATGCATCAGGGATGCTCTGACCTACATGAGCTATGTAAATTGTAAAGAGGGTTGGTCCTAAGACTGAGCCTTGTGGTACACCATTTTTAACCGTTAAATAACTGGAAGAAGTACCATTGTGCTGAACACATTGCTTCCGATTGGACAGATAATTAGAAAACCAACCAATGGTGTGATCAGAGAACCCAATTTCTGAGAGCTTATGACACAAGATGTTATGATCCACTGTGTCAAAAGCTTTAGACAGATCTAAGAAAAGTGCAGCACAATAATCCTTAGGATCCAATGCAAATTTATAGCCTGTATCAGCCTGTATCAGGACAGCAAAGGAACACCAGCGTGAACAACAGTGACAGCAGCTCCTGATCCTCAGCTCCTGATCCTCAGCGGCGCTCGTTTCTCACCGCCCGTCTGATCCACAAGCAGCTCCCAACAGTGTGAAACAGGCACCACCAAACAGCGACCCAAACCAGCTAATGATGGACCTCAGATAGTTAGCGCCACTTTAATTCTGTAGATGAGTTAATCCAACTATAAACAGAGTAAGTGCTGGGAGAAGCACTGCATGCATATAATTAAACCACTGTCAGCATGATTAAAATGGTCTTTTAAAGTAGCTGTTCGGTGAATGAGAATTAGTCAAAGATTAAATCTGTTTGTTCTTCTCAGGATCTATTGGATGGTGTCGAGCTGAGAACGAGATATTCATCCAGCTCTGCCTTCACCAACTCTCCTGCACACAGTCACCACGGAGGATCCCCACGGCATTATTATCGCCCCGGTAAGGTAAAATCACACACTTTCAGACAAGATGCAAATAGAGTGTAGCTTCAGGACACGCACACACATTTGACATTCAGCTTTCGTCACATGTTGTGTGTTACATTAGCCTGTGTGTCTTTCTGTTTGGGGCCCATTCGTGCATTTGGGTTTGTCTCACTGTGCTTGCCTGGGCTGACTGCAGGCACTGAGAGTGGCAGGAGTTCACCTTATTACAGTCAGCCAGAACCCAGGTGTACCACACCCACCACCTCCACCCTCCACGTCCCAAAGCATTTCCATGTTCCAGGTAGGCTGTTAATCTTAACCCCAACCCCCTGAGCTGTGTAACGACCAAAATAACCCCCATGTCACTTCAAACTACAAATTAAATACTTGTTATCAGCTACTCTGGCATGTGGCTTTTTTGTTTTTTTGTTAACTGCTGCTGTTTATATCCAGTAATCACCACAATTATAGGATGAAAACCTTTAAAAGAAACCAATCTTTAATTTGGTCTTACAGATGCTCCCAATTAACCGTGTTAGCATTTTCAAAATTAAGTCTTTTTTTTTTTTTTTTTTACTAAAATGCTCAATCCAACAAAGTTAAGTCAGGTCATCTGGACGGTTTCTTTCTTTCTTTCTTTTTGTTGTTTCATCCTTCATCCAAAGGACTTCATCAGTCCAAGGAACCACAACAAACTCAGTCCCACAAGCAGCACACTCAGATAGTGGGCTGGCATTTTTACCTGGATTATTGAGCATGAACGTTGATGTTTTGAACTACTTTGGTTATGGCTGCCTCAGGCAAAAAGACCTTTTCCTTCTCTGCTCCTGCAACCTGGAACCCCTTGCAACAGGAACTGAAGGTGTCCACCCTAATTTATTTAAGGGGTTTCAAAAATTTGATGTGGTCAATAGAAAAATCAAAGCAAATACTGTATGTTCTTGTTTTAATATTTCACTTAATTTATGGCACCCTGATTTATTGGGCCTCATGCACAAACCGTTCGTACGCACAGATATGTGCTTATCCTGTGCGTACGAGCGATTAAGGATCATTTGTGGCATCCAACAATGTTTTCGTATCCTAAGATTTTTTTCAGATACGAACAAAATGTACGTGTGGTCCGGACCTGTCGTATATTTTACGAGCGGTCCGTCTGCTGTCATCCAGACAGCATTACTCCACAAATAACTTCATATTTCGTTATTTAGGAAATGTTTAGAGTTTAAAAAAGTCACGCACCACAATTGTTTTTGACAATAGGTTCTGTTTGAAGTCGAATTATAATTTTAAATGTAATAATGACTAACGGATTAAAGTATTTAAATGAAAATCAATTTGTTATCAATGCCGTTTTCTAACACTACAATATTAATATGAAGATCTCAAACTGAAATCAACTTAAACCATGAATTAATTTAAGTTTAATTTGCCGCGGTATCGCAGACTTCGGTAAGCCAGACTTTACACAGACTTCCTCCAGCTGCTGTCATAGCTCTGATGTGGCTCAGTCAGTAGAGCACTGCGTCGCAGTTCCGAAGGTCATGGGATCGCCTCCCGTGGGAGGACAACGTTTTTTTTTTTTTATTCATTCCAGATTTAAAAAACACAAGAAAACTATTTACAATACAACAAGAAATAAAGCATAAAGCCTTTTTAATTTGGAATGAATAAATAATCTAAAGTAAGAAGGAAAAAAAAAGAATCATACCTTGTGGGACTCGATCCCACGAGGTGTAGAAAAAAGGTTAGGAACAGCTAACAGTGCAATGCTTTAACCAGTAAGCCACCAGTACGCATGCATGTTTCGAGGTCCACATTTATTATAAACAAACTTTCTTTGGTTTTAGCTGGTCATTTACTTCCATGAGTGACGCTGCTAATAAGGACAGATTTTCTTTTCTTGTCCTCAGAGACCACAGAACTTCATCCTCCGCACCGGTAGAGTTCTTCTTTTTTACTTTTCGCTGTCATTTTATGAACGTACACGTTCTGCCTCTGAGGCAGGAAACGTAGCCTTATATGGCGTTTTGAGGGGTGGGAATCATGTAAATAAGCTCACGCGTGCACGCGCAGCTGTTTAGAACAGGTGAGATTCATCAACTTTAAGCAGCCCGTTTACACGCTTTTCCTGTGGATAGAAGACTTTGTTGGATCTGACGTGGCATGTTCGTACGAACGCTTCGTACGAACAAAAGTAGGAGTAATTTAGGATAAGAATAAGAACATTTTCGTGCATGAGGGCCATTGTTTTATACACTACTCTTATTTTAACTGCAATTTTACTGTAATTTATTGTTGTCATTGTTTACTGTTATTGTTTTATGTACTTTATATGTTCTGTCTGGAACATGTCCCTCTTGTAAATCAGTCCCCATCTTATCACCAGCAAATTTGTTGGCCCACTATGTGAGTGTGCTGCTTGTTGTGGGACTGAGTTTGTTGTGGCTCTTCAGACTGATGAAGTCCTTTGGATGGAATGGCTCAACAACAACAAAAAGAAAACTGTCCAGATGACCTGACTGAACTTTGTTGGATTTTTTTTACCTGGACAATTGAGCATGAACTTTGATAAAATGTTCAATGAGATTGTTTTAGTTTCTCTGTCAGGATAAATCTGGTGGTTTTTACCAGTTCTTCAGACTAAACAAGTTGACGGGTCTCTCTTGTAAATGAGTCCCAGAGACTCAATGGGATTAAACTGTATAAATAAAGGTTGAATGACAGAAACACAAAAGAGTTGTTAACACTCTTTGGAGTTTGTTTGTGTAAAAATAACAAATTAGGACAATTTTTTTTTGTTAAATTAGGTAAATATACTGTTTATATCCATTATCTTTACCTGCTTATTCAGTTATGTGTCACTGGTGCCCATGTCCTGCAGCAGCATCCCATGATCCATGTCACAGTGTGAGAGGCGGGGTAAACCCAGTTCAAGTCTCCAGTCCATCACAGGGATACATAGAGACAAGCTCTCACTCACACCTAGGGACAATTTAGAGTTACCAATCAGCTTAACATACATGTTTTTGGTCTGTGGGAGGAAACCAGAGCACCCAGAGAAAACCTACATATGCATGGAGAGAACATGCAAACTCCACCCAGAAAGGCCCCCGGGCAGGATTTGATCCTGCAACTTTCTAGCTGGGAAAGACCAATTCTTTTTTTTTCTTTTTTTTTTTTTCTATTTCCTTTTATAGGTGGCCTCCCTTCACACCTTACAGCCATACTCTTCACACCGTTATGAATTATTTTTTAATAGGATAGAAAGAAAGGAAAGACAGAAAGCAAGACTACAAAGTACAACAAATATACACAAAAAGAGCACAAGACAAAC
>JBBPBX010013396.1:19793-43859 GCA_038048925.1 Garcialebias charrua
TTGCAGAGATTATCCATACTTCTCACATGTGTGGCATATCAAGCTGCAGATTAGACAGCATGATTATTGCACAGGTGTGCTTTAGACTGGCCACAACAAAAGGCCACTCTAAAATGTGCCATTTTACTGTCTTGTAGGAGTTTGGGGAGTCAAAAAACCAGTCAATATCTGGTGTGACCAGTGATCACCATTTGCCTCAGTGCAACCCTTCTCCTTCGCATAGAGCTGGTCAGGTTGTTGATTGTGGCCTGTGGATTGTTTGTCCACTCTTTTCAATGACTGTGCGAAGTTGTTGGATATTGTCAGGAACTGGAAAACGCTGTCGTATACGAGGATCCCAGACATATTCATTGGATGACATGTCAAGTAAGAATGCTGGTCATGCAAGAACTGGGATGTTTTCAGCTTCCAGGATTTGTGTACAGATCCTTGCAACATGTGTTGGGCATTATCATGCTGCAACATGAGGTGATGGTTGTGGATGAATGGCACAATAATTTGCTTCAGGATGTCGGTATCTCTGTGCATTCAAAATGCTATAAAAACAGCACCTGTGTTTGTTGTCCATAACTTACGTCTGCCCATACCATTACCCCACCGCCGCCATGGGCTGCTTGATTCACAATGTTGACATCAGCAAAATCCGCTCACCCCATATGATGCCATCTACCATCTGCTCTGTACAGTGAGAAAAAAAGCCTTTATTTTACTTTTAAAAAGTCTTAGATCTTTAAGTTCAGCTCATTAAAAATACAAGCATAAACAAGTGTTGCATTTATATTTTGGTTCAGTATATGTTAGTAGGCATATGCATGTGTGTTGAGCATAAATAAGCCAATATATGCCAGAGGTGCTGACCACAGGCGAACATATCCAGGGGTCAGGTTGGACCTCACCAAGAATGAAACAGAATTTCAACTCTTGGTGCAAAGACTGCATAAGTATCAGTCTACCATAGGTTGAGCAATCTTTTGGACAGATGATGTGCTGATCCGGTGAATGGTAAAAGGACTGTACATATAAAGCACTCTTCTACCCAACGAGGATACACAAAATGCTTTAACTCAGTCTCTGCCCTCATTTACCCATCAACACATACTGCACTGTACTACATGTGTTCAAAGCCAATCTGAGTAAATTATTCTGTAGAGACTAATCAGAGTTTTCTATTACAATGGCCACATATCAGAGACAATGAGGGTTCAATGTCTTGCCTATAGGGACTCTTCGACACCACTCAGCACCACTCACTCTCTTCTCTATTCACATATGTTTGTGTAAGAACGTGAACCTTATTTAGTTGCAAAAACAGCATGCAAAAGTGCATTTTTTTAAAATCAACCAATAGTGTTTTTTTCACTCAGTAGGTATGTTGTTTTTGAGAAACAGTTGTTTTTTTAAGTCTGAAAAATGACTGGAAAGGGACACATTTGGCTAGTTATTAGCTGAGATGGATCTGACCTGATTGTTCTTAACCCAGTCTGTTTATTGTCAGTGTAAACTTTAAGTTATTTGGAGTCTTCCACATTGACCCTACTTAATGAAAACAGGAGTCACAGGTGTCATGACCCTTTTAAAATCCACTTCAGTTCCTTAGTCTTTAATAGCCTTTATGTATTTTTGTGTGGCTGCCAGGAGGAGAATCAGCGAGCCTGAAGTGGGTTGTTGTTTTCAGAAGTCATGGTGGGATTCTACCCAACATGCTGCCATGTGCTCCCATGATCGCAGTCTGTGGTGGTGTGGCAGGTGCTCCCCAATGAGCCAAAACCCTCCAGACTCCAAGCCCATTATACATTCACACAATTTTAGCTGTGCTGTCTGCCTCTTCCTTCTCACCCTCAGTAATAAAACTTAGTGCCAGGGCTTTTCTCTGACAGCTCAATGGACGCAAGCTGCAAACAGGCTGCAGCAGGAAAATGAAGCTCCTTTACTGATAACGGCTTTCAGTCCTGTCCCACACCCTTATTTGCACTAGTCAACTAGTGTGATTTTACTTGCTTTTGTTACTAAACTGAAGTCAAATGGTTTTAATGGTGAATTTTCTGAATTTGATTTTAAAGGTGACATTAACAAACAATAAACAAGCTGATGTGTTTGTACCCAAGTTGGACAAAAGATAATTAAAAAATAAAATTCAATATCTTAAGATAATAAAGTCAGCAATCAAACAAGACTCAAATTTTAGAATATAAATAAATAGACACATGTAGAAATTAAAAACCCACTTACAACCTGTCATGTCAGGGTTTTAGACATAAATCAATGTATGTTGCAAAATGACAGAGATAGATGTGTTGCTCAAACTTTGAAAATACTGTTACACATATTTTGGTGGAGGGCAATAATCATCTCATGGAATAAAAACAAAAAAAAAAGAGAAATAGTTTGTGTCATTAAAAGGGTTGGCAATGCTGATTCTCCAACGGCCAGTTCTTCACACTGCATGTGAATGAGTGACAGGATGAGGACACTCTGACTAAACTGTGGCAGAGAAATCCACTGATGTGTTGCTGTGGAAAAAAAAAAACCTGTTTGACCAAATGTTGCTTTTCTAAATAAGATTGTACAGTCTCCTCTGTCAGCTCCATTGACAACTGATTTACCAGAATCAGCCTGTTTAATAAATGGACTGTACTTATACTGTATAGCACCTTTCTGTCTTATCAAGACACTCAAAGTGCTTTACAACACAATATGTGCCCTCATTTACCCATTCATACAGCACTCTATATACCGAGACTAATCAGGTGCTTTATCACATTCATACACTGATGGGACACACATTGGAGGCAATGAGGGGTTCAGTGTCTTGCCCAGGGACACTTCGGCATGTGACTGCTGGTGGAATCGAACCCCGAACTCTTGCAATGGAGGATGACTGCTCTAACCACTCAGTCGCAGCTGCCTCAAATATCACACAGACCTAATTTTTGATGCCGGAATGCAAATAGAAGGACGTCTGTCTCTCCCCCCCCCCCCCCATTTTTTTTTGAATGAAGTAGATGTGATTTCCTGTATTTTGGTGTATTTTAACTGGGTTGTTAAACATCTACTACGTACTTGAAATTTTTTTTTTTTGTGGAACCCCAAGCACCAGCTCGCAGACCTCTGGGGGTCCGGGGACTCCAGTTTGAGAACCACTGCACTAATGAATACAGTAAGGTCTAGGTGCACTGGTCAACTAGTGAATATTTTTGTCTTTACTAACTAGCAAACATTTTAAGCACACTAGTTGATCAGTAAGGTCAAACAGGCTTTAACTAGCAGGAAATACTGTAATAGGCTTTACTTGTTTACTAGTTCAAATTTTAGGATGCATTATTCGACTACCGGTAGTTTGCACATTTGAATGCCACTAGTATCGTACTAGCAGGCAGAACTGATGCTGACCAAATATGTTAGGGGTTTGGACTGTCACTTGTTAATTTCAGAGGGTTTCATCTAAGCTGGATAATTTACACATTTTATTATTATTTTTAACTTATGTGGTAACGGTGCAACTAGTGTGGCACTTAGGCTGATTAGTAGGACTGCTCTAGTTGGACAAAAGTGTTTGCTCAACTAGCGCATTGTGTTAAACTGGTGCAGGGAAGTTGCTCACTAGTTGACTGACATGAAGGGTATTAAATAAATGTTTAAATACCTTATAAATATATCAGTTTAAGTTTTTGTTAAGAGCGAGTTGAGACTCTCGTGCTTAAAATGTTATTTGATTCAAAACCAGGAGTACCTCTGAAAATATTTAACAAGCTGTAACTTTCAGTGAGAACAGAGTGCTGGGGTGGAGTCGTTGGAAAGTAAAATAAAACCGTAGATCATTCTAGCGGAGTGTGGGGCACAGCTGTGAAAATGATTTATCACCTTTAGGAGTTTGTCATTGTTATCCCCATTTTGCAGGTGAGGTGAAATTCTTCCACAATTGCTTATCAGTTAAGAAGAAGCTGAAGCCAGGGCAGTCACCGAGCTTACACCGGGAGCAACTTCAGAGTCAGAGTCAGAGTCAGAGAGTCTTTATTGTCATTTGCACCGCATGTAGTACATGTGATGAAAACGAGATTATGTACACAGGGTCCCAGTTACATCCAACAACAAATGCAAGAGAAAAACAGTAATAACATCTAGGATTAACTAAGAAAAACATCAACTAGTAATACACTAAGCCCTAATGTAGTAGAAAAACATCATTATAAACAGCAGCACGAACACGAGTCTGTATGAGCAGATGGTCACAGATGAACACAGCAACAAGAAAACAGATCAGCATCAGCATGATGTGATATTTTGCAGTGTTTATTCATATTTACTTATATATATTTACTTGTTTTATTGACATTTAATTCTGTTGCACTTTGTAGCACTTTGAGATTTTCATTAATGAAAAGTGTGTTATAAATTGAATTCATTATTATTATTATTATTATATTGATTATTTATTCATGAATCTAACAGCCTCAGGGTAGAAGCTGTTCCTCAGTCTAGTGGTTCAACTTCCTTCGTTGTCTGATCATTATAGGCCTCCTAAAATGTTGGAGCAGACAGCTTGGGCTGTGTGACAGCCAAGGACAACGTGACCCTGGCTCAGACAGCCGACAGACAGTGGATGTTGAAGAATAGTGATGGGACCCGAATGTGGAATTAAAAAAAAGGCCAAGGGTTTATAGTCTGTGATGGCCAAGCATCTTAAAATAGAGGACGAGCATTAGCCAAGACGGTTGCAATAATCTAATGGATTCAGTGGAGCCAGAGAATGAATATTCAGCAATGGGTGTAATGGTTTCTCTGTCCTTCGGTTCACAAGCTTTTTTTTTTTAGGTAGCAATGAATTTTATTGTCTCTTTTATTATTATTATTATTATTGTTATTATTATCATTATTATTATTAATTTCAATGAAACAAATGATGACTACACTTGCATGAACAAACATCTCCTAATATAAATAATCAGGCCATACATTTTATTCCAGTTTTACTTCTAATTGTAAAGATAGGGGGGTCAATATTAAACTGACACCCTTTACCTTAATTACTTACTTATTCAGATTGAATAGTAATTCACGGATTCTTTTCTTTTTCAGGTTTACCCAATATTTCTGTGATCATTTATGATGGACAAATAAACCATAAAGCCATTAAGTGACAATGGGACATTGATTTTAGTCGGTATGCCAAAATACACTACCTTTTCTTTAAAATAAATCAACTAAAATTAACACCAAAGTCAAAGTCAAAGTCAAAGTCAACTTTATTGTCAGATCTGCAATATGTACTGTACAGGACATACACAGGACCGAAATTGCGTTTCTCTCAGTCCCTCGGTGCAACAGTAAACATCTAAACATTGAAACACTGAAACATATAATAATAGACATAAGCATAAAATAGTAAAACTAACACTGTCCTGAGTTTTTTGCATAGTGGTATAAGAGTATGAAAATTTACACCAACTCTAAAACTAAAACATTAAACATTTAATGAACATAATACTGTCCTGAGTTTTTGCATACTAGTATAAAAAAAAGAGTATAAAAAGTATAACTAAAATAAACTAAAGGTTTCTAGCATTGACATTTGCAAAGTGGCAAAGCAGCGTATGAGTTAATGTACACAGTATATGTATGAGGTAGTAGTTGATGTTGTTATAGAGGCAAAAAGTGGCATATGCAGTAAGGCACATTGGGCATCCCTAAATAAGACCGTTCAGAGCACACTGTATATGTATCAGCAGTGGTGTAGATATTAGAGTAGTGTAAATGTAAACAGTAGTAATTACATGTAAGCAGTAGTAAAAAAAGTAAACAGTATTAATAAATGTAAACAGAGAATGTAAACAGTATTATGATTATAGGCAGTGATGTAATACAAACATTAGTGCAAGTATGAGAAGTAGTGCAAACTGTATGAGCACATGACCGAGAGTTTAGTGAATAACCCGTTTGATGACACAGAGTCCAGTGTTAAAATCTTTGTGTTGTGTGGTAATGTGTGAGAAAGTTTTAGTGTTAAGGCAGTTCAAATGGGAGGGGGGCAGAGCAGGCAGAGTGTTTAGCATCCTGACTGCCTGATGAACAGAGCTGTCTCTCAGTCTGCTGGTTCGAGCCTGGAGACTCCTCAG
This sequence comes from Garcialebias charrua, assembly GCA_038048925.1. Lineage (NCBI taxonomy): Eukaryota > Metazoa > Chordata > Actinopteri > Cyprinodontiformes > Rivulidae > Garcialebias > Garcialebias charrua. Next base: position 25,907 of record JBBPBX010013396.1, read on the forward strand.
TCTCCTCCCTGATGGCAGCAGTCTGAAGCAGCTGTGTAGTGGGTGTGTGGGATCACCTGCCATGCAGTGGGCTTTCCGAGTGAGGCGTTTGCTGTGTAAGTCCTGCAGTGAGGGGAAGGAGGTGCCGACTATCTTCTCAGCTGCTCTCACAATGCGCTGGAGGCTCTTGCGGCAGGATGCAGTACATGCACCAAACCACACAGTGATGCAGCTGGTCAGGACACTTTCTATGGCACCTCTGTAGAAGGTGCTCATGATGGGGGTTGAAGCTCCAGCCCTTTTCAGCTTGCGGAGAAAGTAGAGACGCTGGTGAGCCTTCTTTGCCAGTGCTGCAGTGTTCCTGCTCCAGGACAGGTCCTTCGAGACGTGCACTCCCAGGAACTTGGTGCTGTCTACTCTCTCCACTGCGGTGCTGTTGATGGTCAGAGGGGCATGCTGGGCATCCCTCTTCCTGAAGTCCACAACAATCTCCTTTGTCTTCTCCACGTTGAGAGTGAGATTGTTGTGTCCGCACCACAAGGCCAGGCGGCTCACCTCGTTCCTGTAGTCCGTCTCATCGTTGTTGCTGATGAGACCCACCACTGTTGTGTCGTCCGCAAACTTGATGAAGTGGTTGGAGCTGTATGATGGTGTGCAGTCGTGTGTTAGCAGGGTGAATAGAAGGGGGCTCAGCACACATCCTTGTGGGGCCCCTGTGTTCAATGTGATGGTGCTAGATGTGTTACTCCCGACTCGTACTGTCTGTGGTCTCCCGGTCAGGAAGTCTAGCAGCCAGTTACACATTGAGGTGTTCAGCCCCAGACTGTCCAGTTTAAGGATGAGCTGTTGGGGGATGATGGTGTTAAATGCCGAGCTGAAGTCGATGAACAACATTCTAACATAAGAGTCCTTCGTGTCCAGATGTGTGAGAGCTGTGTGAAGGGCAGAGGAGATGGCATCGTCGGTTGAGCGATTAGGTCGGTATGCAAATTGGAAGGGATCCAGGGAGTCAGGGAGGACAGATGTGATGCTTTTCATGACTAGCCGTTCAAAGCACTTCATCAGGATGGGGGTGAGTGCTACTGGGCGATAGTCATTGAGGCATGCGGGCGTTGCCTTCTTCGGGACAGGGATGATGGTGGTGGCTTTGAAACAGGTGGGGACGATGGCCTGGCTCAGTGAGATGTTAAAGATGTCCGTGAAGACCGCTGCGAGTTCCCCTGCACAGTCCTTCAGCACACGACCAGGTATGTTGTCATACATTACACTTGATTGACTGATTTCACTTTCTTGCAATTTAACACGTCAGCACATTTAAATTGCAACAACAGACATAAGTAATGATGACAATAATACTTAATCTGAAGGTTCTTTAGCTTAAAAATGTAGTTACCAGCTTAGAATGAAAGGGAGAAGGAAATAGGAGGAAAAAGGGAAGTTTATCTTGCATTTATAAAACCAGATGACACTCTTCCATACGCGTCCAGCTAAGATATCATCACACCTCCAGTAAACAAACAGCTGCTCCTTTACCTTAAGACGTCCGTCCCGGTTCTGGTAAAGAGCTGTGATCAGCCTTGGACGTAAACGGGTCGTAGGTCCCGCAAGTCCAAGCTGGACTCCAAACGTGTTTACCTTCTCAGTGTCGGTGATACTTGCTTTAGTCGGCAGAAGTCGTGGCAGTCATGGTTTTGGCTCAAGATAACTTATTCCAGAAAGGAATTTCATTCAAAGTTCTGAGCTTATGCTCGGTTCGAAGTGGACTAATAACCAACATGTTATTAGCCCTTACTGAAGAATGAAGGTCTTTGGCTCTTGACCAAACGTCCGGCAGCTAAAAAGGAAGTTCACATCTCATCTTCCTTACAGGAACTAGAAGTTCCAGCAAATCTTGGAACTTTTAAGAGAGGATCTGAGATCAGTGACTTGTTCCTTTTCCCATTGGTTTGGACGACCAGTGGAAGGGAGTTAGAGACAAGTTATGGAGTTCACTTGCTGTTATCAAGAGTCAAGGTTAAAGCCAGAAGCAGAAAGAAATGTTTAGAAAAAAGACAGACACATAGTCACCAGTAGTAAGATACTTGGATTAGCGTCTTAACACTTCTAAAACAAATCTGAAAAGCTCAACTTGACATAAAATTCAACTTTGACACTTATTAGACATCATCATATGGTCAAGTAACACAGTAATGCTTCACATTAAAGAATAACACAGCATAATAGCACATATCATGAAAATGACAAAATGTTATTCTTTTGATTACATTAGAATAAACTTAAAGAAGCCAATATTCTCTTTGTGAGTGACTACAGGTATATATGTTCTCAGATTACAACTAATGGAATAAATCGTAGGAAATGTCTGTTTACTGAGAGGGTCAGCAAAAAGCATCACTGGACAGTTAAAAAAGACAAAGGTGTATCAGAGACCACCATCTGGTCCACTACATAATACTCAAACTGAATATACATAACATGATTTTTAGATGAAATTTGGTGTTAATTTTTTAAAATGCAGATAACTGTGGAGACAGACTATATGCCACGGACTCCCGTTCCAGCACTTCCGCATGCATTACCCGGGCGGCGCACTTCCGGTTAGCAGAAATGACACGAACAAATATAAGTAAATACAATAAATAAAACATCTACATACACACAAATAATAAATCTATACATACATAAATCCATAGCGACGATTTCCCTTCGGATAGCCACGATCCATTGTCGCCCTAACCTCTCCTCAGCAGGGAAACGGAACAGCTGCACCCACCGGTTGGTGGACACAACGGAAGTCACGTGTAGTGCCAGTAGCTTGCAGCCGCTTCCCGTATCGGGTCGTTGTCATGGTCTGCTACTAGGAGCTAACGCTAACAACAACAGCAGTGGATAGGACCTGGAAGTGGCGGACGTGGGTTATATTTTAACGGAAGTACGTCAACACTACCCGTGGCATATAGTCTATTCTGTGATTTCCTCCCACTAACCACAGTCTTGCAGCTTCTGAGTGGCAGGGCGGAGCTTACCTCTCACACTTGTACCTGATCCAGCCACATGAGGTCTGCTGTATTTAAGGGCCCGTGGCTCAGCTGATCATCGCTGGACCATTTGAGACCTTCAGTCCTGAGTTACCTTCCTGCGACATCCACAGCCTGGAACCACTTACCTCAGCACCTCATCATCTAACTGGGTCAGTCCTTGAGTTCGCCACACATCTACAAACCCATACTCACTTTATCCTCTCCTGCTTTATCGCCTGTTTGAATCCTTCTCCCTCATCTTCTTGACCCATTTAGACACCTTCCCATCTGCTTATCCACAGATTTAACCTGAGTTCCAGTTTACAATAAACACGTTTGGAAATGGACTGAAGTGGGTGCATCTCTTGTGAAAACAGCTTTGGACACAGATGTTTACCAACAGAGCTCTTCAATCTGTGGGTTTACTTGTGGAACCTAGAGTTTCTAAAAGTGGAATAAAGCCAGAACTTTTAGTTATCAGGCTCCCCATCATTTTTTTTTTTCTGTTCAAGAGGCAGACACCTTTTCTGCTTAGGTTTACAACTTTCCTTTTTGATAGAGGTTATACCTGGGGTTGCCTGTTATCTCAAGCTGTTCTTTGGTAAGTTGCCAGACGACACACTGAGCTTTACTATCTTCACTGTTCTGTTTNGAAGCTTCATTGCAATCTGCTGGTTTTCCTGGACCGGTAACTTTTTCTTCACAGTGTCCTGGGATGACTTATGTTGTGAACTAATGCTAGACTAATAAATCTCATTCTAGTATTAAATGATAAAATCAGCAAATTAGCTAAATACTTTGCATTTCAGGCTGCACATTATCCACCAGGTGATTGTTGGTATTTTATTTTCCTCTTTGGCATATTTATCTCACCAAGGATTAACGACACAGCCTCACTCTGACAGATTGTTTCCATTATAAGGTGAGTCGTGCTCCTACCAACGAAGGTCCCCCCCTCCCCTTTACATTTAGGAGCTATACTCCTCCACCACTGCTTTTATCATATATTCCTTTTTTATGCATCAGCACAAGAAACAGCAGAATAATCTCTGTTTGTTTGGGCATATCATTGTCGCCATGTGGCAAGCTTCATGTTGGTGAACGAGGACTCAGACAAGCGATGGCGGCTACATATGAGGTGTTCCAGCACCGGAGGAGCATCTTCTGCTGCTAATTGTTAGCAAGGAAATCTTAAATTTGCAGAACTTTTCATGCACCAAAAATTCAGCCTATTTATCACCCAAAAAGGACCAGATATATGTATTTTGGTTAATAAAACAGCCAAAACACTCCTAAAGATTTAAACACAGTGGGGGGCAAGTTAAAAAGGGATAAATAAAATAAGTAAACAATGAACTTTAAGCCATGACAAGAAATTGTAATTCCCATTTCTCTAAAGGCTTATATTATGTAAGGACCTAATTTTCAAAAACTGGCAATTGTCTGTAATAATTTCAAGATATCTTACTGTGCACATCTGCCAGAACATGAGGAGTCACAGTGTGCACCTTATGCTTATCATTTTTGTGCAGCACAAACACATCAAGTATGCAAGAGCTGGCAGTGAAACGAGATTTTAGTCGAAACAGAATTTAGCAGACATGATGAGCGAGGGTGAGATTTCAATCAGAATTGCTTTTTTGTCCTTTCCTACATCAAGCTTTTTGACAAAAGGTTGTCCTTAAAGGCTGTCATTTTATTTAAAAATGTACAATTTAAAAGTTTTGACACAGGTTGAGCTAATGTAAAGAGATCATTCAGCTCTTTGCCATTACATTTGCTGCCAAGGATCCTTTTGCGTTTGGCTTTGACCTCCATTTCCCCCCTGAGAGGCTGACAGGAACAGAGATGTATTGGACATGACTGGATGCTCTCTGTGATGTTAATGAGTGTATTAACCACCTCCACTTGCGAGGTCGGTGCACCTCAACCTGCCAGGGGAGCTGCTTTGAGATGCAAAGTTCTTCATTAAATTTCCAAATTGGTTTCAAGACTTTCTTTGTTGTAAGGGTGTGATTCAACAAAAGCACAAGAAATGGCAAAAAAATAAATAAAAATTGGAGGAGACTCCTAAGAGAATATATTGAAAAAAATTGCCAAACCTGTTCTCTCACTTCTCCTTGCACCTCAATGTGATGTTCCCACGTATTTCTAAGTGTGAATTAAAAGTTGTTACATGCAGATACAGAGAACAGGTGAGAAGGAAATGGAGACTATACAAAATGCTGCGATCTCCCAAATGCCTCGGATAATGCTGATAATGAATCACAGCTACAGTAGCTGCTGCAACAAAAATGGGAAAAAGTTTTATTATTATTATTATTGTTGATGTTGTTTATGGGAATAATACCTTAATTTATGACAAAACTGATACAAAATATTTCAAAGCGTTTTGCTGTAAACACATAAACAAAAGAATGATTATAATACTGTGAAATGATGATTGTTAATAATATTTTCAAAGTGTGTTTTTAAAGGGACTTTTCTTCACGGTTTGGAAAATATTTTCTGCACTTTGATGTTCTCTTTTCTTTGGGTGCTTTCAGACCGAACAGTTCTGCAGTTCTTTTGGACTTGGTGGATTAGGGAGCTCACCAAAGGACTTTATACCTTTAAAGATGTTTTTATTTTATTTTATTATTATTAGTAATTCATACAACAGATGGGAACACCAAAATATCTTAATATCCTGTCTGTGTGTGGTAGATAAGTCAAAATAAGTTTGGTAAAATGTCCCTGTATAAGCACTCAAATAACACTGAAATTTGCTGTCAGTAAATTTGTTTAGATGGGCAATGATTCAAGTTCAAGTATCTTTATTGTCATTCGTATAACATGTGGTACATGAGGTAGAACGAAATTGTGTACTAAAGGTCCCAGTTACATCCAAAAATAGCAAAAATAAAAAATGTAAAAATAAACAGTATACAAGATATACACTAAGCTATACGCTAAACAATAAGCTAAAAGATCAAAGATATACACTAAACACTAATAATGTAAAATAATAGTACTAATAATACTTGTAAAAGGTACAGTATAATAAGATTCACATTAAAACAAGCTGAAAACAAACTAATGGTAGTCACTCAGCATAGATGAAAATGTTCCCATATAAAAAACAAAGTAAAACAATGAAAAATCTCTCGTAATCCAAAAATCCTGCAAACCTTGATTTTTAGTGAGAAGTTTCAAAATGCCCTAAAATGAACAATAAATCTTTCATTTTAGTAAACGCCTAAAGCTCTGACTGTGAGATGCATATAAACAAGCAAATCTAAAGAAAGACACGAATTTAAAATGCGATCACATTTTTTAAAATCAATTCCATTTAAAACATTAGCAGATTAATTCAATAATGAAAAACTTGTTAGACTGAATATTTTTTCTCTAAGAGCTGTTGGTCCAGTATGACCAGTAGCTTGTGGTGGATGATGCTAGTCAATGTTAAAGGAATAGTTTGTCATGTTTTGAAGGGTAGTTATGTTAAAAGTTGTTTAAAAACATCTTACTTGTAGATATCACTTTGATTGACCTCAGTTTTGAGAAACAAGACTTAATAGGCTCTGTGCACAAGTATCGTAAATCACTTGCGCATTGACCGGAAAGGTGATTTCCAGCTTCCGGTCTAGCCCCGGTCTCAGTGAAAGTGGTGCTGTCTGAATGTTTACAAGAGCTGCCCAAGACAAGTATCAGCTATGTTCATCGTATCGTTGATGTCTGGTCCCCTGCTCCGACAAGCAAACTAACAAGGGATTTAAATTGCATATCTCAAGTTTCCTGCACAACTACGAGGGTAAGTAACGTTAGTTTGATCGCGTTGTGTTGTTGCTACCTGTTAGCGGCTAACGTTAGCCTATTAGCAACACGATCTTTTTTTTGTGTACTCACGTTATAAAAACAGCTTTTCCACACTTAAATAAAACGGCTCATATTTTGTGATCCTTCTACAAACATGCTGCTCTTCTCAGTTTCATGCAAAACTCAGGACACAGCTGTGAAGCTGTTGTCAGGGCTCTGTGTCAGGTCCATGAAGAAAGCTGAAAAACCTCACCGTAGGGTGAAGCTAGGATTGTTCAGATGACAGTTTTAAGATTGCTGGTTCAGTAACCCCACGTTCCTGTTGTTAATGTAGATTTAGCTAAGATGGTAATTAAATATTAAATAAAAATAGGATGGAATTGGCTACACTTTACTTTGAGGAGTGGAGTGAGGATGTCAGTGTGAGTCAATCTAGTACATTCAGCTACATGTTTACATTCTTGGTCTAATTATTTTGACCTTGTGTGTTTTTATGCAGCTCTCAGAAACTAAAGTCTTCACTCCCAGACTGCTCCTCCTGTTAGCACCCTAGGAAGCAACACCTCCATTGGTCGACTGCCAGGTTTGGGAGCACCTGTACCTCCACCATCCTCCTCCAGCTGGGACATGAAGGTTTCTGAATTTAACACCACCTCTCTGTCGTCACAGTTCAGCCGTAAGTTCATCAGTATCTGTGCAGTCTTGTTTGAATGTATGTGCGTGATATAGATTTAATTATTGTGTGTGTGTTTGCAGGTGACTTTGGCCTGCAGCCAGAGCCTTGTGCTGAGCCAGCTGGTTCAGAGACACTCCGGCCCCTCCTTGCCTCTGGCACGTCAGAGTCCATCTCAACAAGCAGCCCTTCTTCAGCGTCGTCTGCGCCCCAACACATCAGCACAGGCTGGCCTGGTTCTGGCTGCTGCTGGTGCTAAATACCTTATCAGTCAAAGCAATTACAAGATTTTTTTTTGTAAAATATTCAGCCCTCATTAATCTGTTTACCTACTTGGTAGCAGATTCCATAAATCAATAAGTTTTATTTAAGGTTTTTAACATACGATTTCTTACCTGTAAAATCTTGACCTTCTATTTCACAATTAAAGTGTTCAAATATTGAAATACAGAGGATATTGTGTTGTTGTTACTGTGGCTATAAAACAAGACTAACAATAATTTAAAAAAATATCCAATTGAATGGATAATATATCTGTAATTTTCATTTAAGGCATTTGATTGTTAATATGTTTGTTTAACTTTACCCTGTTTTTGACACCATCAAATAAACAAGGTTTTTCAAAGTTGGACCTCTCAAAAAACTTTTATTTTATTTTACATAGGTACAATAAAATTAATTTAAAAGATATCCACATACCAAAATACAGTGGTCAATAAAATGTTTAGTTACTGCACTTACAAAAATGTGACTTTTATTTTTATTTACCTCCAAAGAAAACAGTATAACATGTTTCCATCAAGAATATCTACTTACAAATGTAAGACAATGTCAATATAAGTAAATGACAGCATTTTGTTTTTCTTCAAGACTGTGCCATCAGCTTTTCTGTCAAACTTCATATCTCCAATGGAGATATGAAGAAAAGTCTTCTCTTTGGTCAGGAATCCATTTCCTGACCAAAGAGAAGACTTTTTACTCTGGAGGAGCAGGGATGAAGGTGTTTGACACCGTAGTTCTGTACAGTCCAGGATAACTTGTGTGTCACTGTAGCGGCCATCAAAATCTCGTGCTGCAGCTCGGGGGCGGCTGCTGGTTATGGTGGGAGTTGATGAGGACCAGACTCTGTGTGGAAGCGGAGGAAGGTGGTTCTCCTCCAACACCAGGCTTCTGCAGCAAAGAGGCGAGATATATGAATCTTGTGCAGCACAGAGCCTGCAGAACCTAGATTAGTGTGTACAGTATTTACATGTCAGTACACTAACACACAGTGAACTAAATACTTAATTTAATATACAATAAAATGACAAGTTAAACAGGTAAAATCAATAAAAAATGAAGTAAAATCAATAAAAATTGAAGTAAAATCAAGTCTCTATGGAGAAAACATTACCTTTGCCCAGGTGTGATATAGTTCTCAGCAGCAGGTGCACATGAGGGAGTGAAGACTTTAGTTTCTGAGAGCTGCATAAAAACACACAAGGTCAAAATAATTAGACCAAGAATGTAAACATGTAGCTGAATGTACTAGATTGACTCACACTGACATCCTCACTCCACTCCTCAAAGTAAAGTGTAGCCAATTCCATCCTATTTTTATTTAATATTTAATTACCATCTTAGCTAAATCCCCATTAACAACAGGAACGTGGGGTTACTGAACCAGCAATCTTAAAACTGTCATCTGAACAATCCTAGCTTCACCCTACGGTGAGGTTTTTCAGCTTTCTTCATGGACCTGACACAGAGCCCTGACAACGACTTCACAGCTGTCTCCTGAGTTTTGCATGAAACTGAGAAGAGCAGCATGTTTGTAGAAGGATCACAAAATATGAGCCGTTTTATTTAAGTGTGGAAAAGCTGTTTTTATAACGTGAGTACACAAAAAAAAGATCGTGTTGCTAATAGGCTAACGTTAGCCGCTAACAGGTAGCAACAACACAACGCGATCAAACTAACGTTACTTACCCTCGTAGTTGTGCAGGAAACTTGAGATATGCAATTTAAATCCCTTGTTACGTTTGCTTGTCGGAGCAGGGGACCAGACATCAACGATACGATGAACATAGCTGATACTTGTCTTGGGCAGCTCTTGTAAACATTCAGACAGCACCACTTTCACTGAGACCGGGGCTAGACCGGAAGCTGGAAATCACCTTTCCGGTCAATGCGCAAGTGATTTACGATACTTGTGCACAGAGCCTATTCCTATCGACTGACAGGCTAACAGCTCCAAGGTCCAAATAGGTACTGCTTTCTTAAAACAAGGCCAGAGTCAAATAACTTTTTATTGTAAATGCTGTTTTGAAAATCTTTACATTGCTGTCAGTTTTGAATTCCACAGTTGTTTTGGCAGAAATGTTCAGATGTTCCTGTTGGATGTGACCTTAACTGCACCAGATGTGCTCCAGTTTACCACTGCGTCTTGTTTGAACTTACAAACAACCATAAAGTTCTATGTAAATAAAAGTAACATAATAATAATAATAATAATAAACTTTATTAGTATAGCACCTTCCTACAATGCCTTGCATTGACCAAGGTGCTTAACAGGATAAAAAGATGAATAAACTGGAACAATAAATCAATGAAAATAGAATAAGAAACAACAGCAATAAAAGAAGGCAATGGAAATAAAAAATGCTACATACTAAAATAACACAAGTAATAAAAGTTACACACTGAAAGCTTTTTTGAACAAGTGGAAATAAAAAGGCAATGGAAATAAAAAATGCTACATATTAAAATACCAAAAGTAATAAAAGTTACACACTGAAAGCTTTTTTGAACAAGTGGGTCTTCAGTCTGGTTTTGAACAGAGTCAGATCAGAGGTGGCACGCAGCTCAAGGGGGAGGCTGTTCCAGGCTTTTGGGCCGGCAACAGAAAATGACCGGTCTCCCCATTGTTTGTACCTTGAGCGAGGCACCTCCAGCAGGTGTTGACTGGCAGATCGTAAAGCTCTGCCGGGCTGATGGACTTTCAAAAGTTCTGAGATGTAGAGAGGTGCAAGTCCATTCAGAGCTTTGAAAACAAACAGGAGCAGCTTGAACTGTATCCTGAACTGAACCGGGAGCCAGTGTAGAGAGGACAGGACAGGAGTGATGTGTTCATATTTTCGTGTGTTGGTCAAAAAGCGCGCGGCAGAGTTCTGTACAAGCTGTAAACGGGAGATGGAGGATTGATTAATACCAACATACAAAGCATTACAATAATCAAGTCTGGAGGTCACAAAGGCATGGATGGCCTTCTCCAGATCACCACGGCTGAGAAATGACTTGACTTTGGAGAGCAGACGGAGCTGGAAAAAGCTGGTCTTGACAACAGAACTGATCTGTTTATCAAACTTTAAGTTGGAGTCAAGCTGCACTCCAAGATTTCTGACCACCGGGTTGAAGTGGGGGAGGGGAAAACCAACACTGGGACTGGGAAGGATGTTGCTGGTGTCACCAGGTGCACCAAATAAAATGCATTCAGTTTTATCTGTGTTTAGGTGGAGGAAGTTTTGAGAGAGCCAGTGCTTAATGTCATTTAAGCAGTTGACAAGAGTGTTTGAACTGAGTGAGGGGTTGGGAGTGACTGGCAGATAGATTTGTAAATCGTCTGCATACATGTGAAAAGACAGGTTATGACGTGCAATGATTGATCCTAATGGCAGCATGTAAAGAGAGAAGAGGACTGGCCCTAGAATAGATCCCTGTGGTACGCCAGAGGTCAGAGGGGTTGATGAAGAGGAGGACAGATCGCCTATCATGACAGAAAAAGTTCTCCCAGACAGGTAAGATTTGAACCACTCAAGCACAGCTCCCTGGAGGCCAACCTGCTGAGACAAGCGGTTGATTAGTACCTGATGGTCGACGGTGTCAAAAGCTGCTGAGAGGTCTAACATCACCAGCAGAGCAGGGTTTTTTGCATCCAGGGACAGAAGAATGTCATTCTGTACTTTGAGCAGTGCAGATTCAGTGCTGTGACGAGCTCGAAAACCTGACTGAAATTTTTCAAACAGGTTGTTGAGCTCTAGAAAAGATTGAAGTTGAATAAAAACAATCTTTTCTAGGACCTTTGATAGAAATGACAGATGGGAAACTGGTCTGAAATTAGAGAGAGCTGTAGGATCTAGGCCTGGTTTTTTGAGAAGAGGCCTGACCACAGCGTGTTTGAAAGCAGATGGCACAAAACCTGAAGATAGACAGCTGTTAATAAATGACAAAACACAAGGACCAATTACATCAAAGGATTGTTTGAACATTTTAGAGGGAATGATGTCCAGAGAACAGTTAGTTGGTTTCATCTGCTGAACCACCTTGGTGAGGTGAGGCAGTGAAACCAGGTCGAACTGGTCAAAAACAGCTGTGGTTATTGCAGACGCACATGACTGGATGGTGTTGGATGAACTGACAATGTTCTGCCTGATAGAGTCTATTTTGTTGACAAAATAGCTCTGAAAGTCGTCGCAGGTAGACTGTGTGGCAGTTTTCAGAACATTGACAGATGGGTTGATGACAGACTGGAGTGTGCTGAAAAGCGTCCTCGGCCGGTTGGAGCTGGTGGAGATTAAATTGGAGAGGTACTGTGACTTGGCCTGCTTCACAGCATTTTGATAATCACAGAGACAGTCTCTCAGTATTCCCTGAGACACATGAAGCCGGTCGCGCTTCCATTTTCGCTCTGCTTTTCTGCAACGTTGTCGAAGAGCTCGCGTCGTTTCGTTGAGCCATGGTGATGGTCTGTTCTTTGAAGATGCCTGTTTGAGAGGAGCGATGGAGTCCAAGATCGTCGTGCAGGTGTGATGGAAGGAGGTGATGAAGTCCTCAGGATGTAGAGATGGGTCCAGGCTGACAGCAGAGCAAAATTCAGTGCTCTTAAAGGCATCAGTGAACTGACTTTGGGAGGATGGGGTGATGGAGCGGCAGAAACGTGCTGGGAGAATAGCCTTCGGTGCAGGAGAGGTGAAAATTTCAAATAATATGGGAAAATGGTCTGAAATACAGGTGTCCAGGATCTCCACAGCAGGTATTTGAAGGCCGTGGGAGATAATTAAATCCAGTGTATGACCCTGGCTGTGTGTGGCCCCCGAGACCGACTGCGACAGGTTGAAAGAGTCCAGGAGGTCCTGAAACTCACATCCAAGCTGATTACTTGGGCAGCAGGTGTGCACGTTGAAGTCCCCACAGAAAAGCCAAGAGTCAAACTTTGGCAGTAGGTCAGCCAGTAGTTCAGAAAACTCACTGAGAATGTTTTTATTGAATTGAGGGGGCCTATAAAAGAGGCCACACAGGAGAGGTTTAGCAGATTCCAGCACAAAAAGCATGTTTTCAAAACTGGTATAGTTTTTCTGAGGCAACAAACGGTATTTGAACATGAAATTACAAGGTTCGTAAAATGCATTGGCATGAACTGCTATCATTTTCTTTGGAAACAAAAACATTTCAGGTGGTTGAATCCACTGTAGTTTGGTTCGGGCGAGCCATTAGGTCATGAGATCAATCAAAAGGCCTTCTATAGGCAGTACAGATGTTCATATTGGATACACAGAACACATGTCTGTCTAAGCTGAAGCCCATATTATCCAAAAACAACCTGGAGACAGTGATTCACGCATTCATTACATCTAGGCTTGATTACTGCAATTCACTTCTGTTTGGCGTCAGTCAAGCCACCATTGCACGATTACAACTGGTTCAGAACGCAGCTGCCCGATTTTTAACCAGCACACGCAAAAGAGAGCACATTACACCAGTCTTGGCCTCCCTTCACTGGCTACCGGTTCATCTTCGAATCCAATTCAAAATTCTCATGTATGTCTACAAATCGCTGAACAGTCTCGCCCCCGCCTATCTCTCGGATCTGATACACCCATATGTCCCTCCACGTGCTTTGAGGTCAGAGGATCAGGTACTCTTAATAGTTCCAGAAACTCGCCTTAAGCGCAGGGGTGACAGGGCGTTCTCTGTAGCAGGCCCAAGACTCTGGAACGAGTTACCGCTGCTCATCAAACAGGCCCCCTCCCTCTCGGTTTTCAAATCCCGGTTAAAAACTCACTACTACTCCATTGCTTTCAATGCCAGCTGATTTGTATTGGATCGTTTGATTTATGATCTGCAATGTTTTTATGTTTTTCGTGTTGTACTTCATTGTCTGTGTTGCCTGTTGCGTGTTTGTTTGTCCAGCACTTTGGTGTGGACTTGTTCCTGTTTAAAGTGCTTTATAAATAAAATGGTATGGTATGGTATGGTATAAAAATAGCAGAACTACTGCTTTAAACAGATATTATTACTATTAGAATTTACCAACATTCTGCTAATGTAAATATAAAATGTTTTTTTTTTTTTACTTTGCAAAAGAAAAATGCAACTCCAATAGTAAAATTAAAGTAATTTTGTTTCAAATAGGAAGAACTGGCACAACTACAGTAAGCTGAGCGTTATTCCTACAAACCTGATGTCTGTGTTTAATCGGCTTCTGCTGTTGCAGATTTTGGCAAGTCGTGTGTTCCCATCTGAACCAGTTTATGTCACAGGGAGCAACGCTGTCCAGCACATTTTTCCAGGTGTGAAGGTAGATAAGGACAAAGTTGAAATTACATTCTGCAGCTCCCATTTACTACAGCTTAGAAACCTGTGCTTTCCCACACACATCATCACAACCACAGCTCCCAGTTGTTCGTAAGTCTGACAAAAAAAAAAAAAAAGAGATACCGGCTAGAAAATTACTCAATGGTATGGTTTTGTGTTTACTGTCAGCCTCTATATCTTTCCAAATGATGTTGTACCGTTTCATATTTTTGTGCAAATCTCCAAAGAAACCAGTACTAACAACCAAGAGGTCCGTTGTGACAGACACTCTGTATTCAACATTACTGCTCCAGTCTCCAACATATGTTTGTCATGTAAAATCAGTTTAGGTGGTATCTTCCTGGGCTGTGACTGTTATTGACTAGATGGTAAACAACATTTGTGAGGGAGTCTCCAGAACGACTACAAACATTGGAGGGTATTCTCACTTTCCTCACTGTGGAGGCTTGTTCAAAATCAAAACTGTGATGCAAGTTTGTTAGTATAGTTTATTAATTGTAAAGAGTGCCATTTATTTAAAATATCATCCAAACGGGTCGCTTTTATTTATTTTTATACAAACATATTGTTTACTTGGCATATTTTCAAAATAAACGTTTTGTAAGTCTTTATTTTGTCTTTTTTTTTGGTACAGAAAATTAACCGAACTGAGACCTCCTTGAAACTGAACCGAACCGAAATGTGATTTTAGCGTACCGTTACACTCCTATCCAGTACTGTTCCAATCACGTAAGTAATATTAAGCTGACAATCATGTGTTGTGTACAATAAAAAAAAAAGTTATTGTGCGTTGACAAACCGCAATATAGCGAGTCTGAGAAAGTTGAACGTCTAAGTAGTGAGGGACTATTGTACAATCAATAATATGGACAAAAAAGCACTGACTTGCAGAAACAAAGAGTCACAGACATGTCCAATTGTTAAAGCTTTTATTTTCCTAACAGAACTGTTAGCTGTTTGTCATTACATCCCACTTCAGGGTCAGCAGCAGCATTTCTTTTCTCAGTCATTTTCCTCAAGAGTGGTGAAACTGGGTCTGTGTGACGCCACAAAGGAAAGAAAATCCACTGCTGTGGCAAATTAGCATACTAAGTAGAGGGTGCATCTCTCTTAGTGGGGAAATCTAATTTGACAAATTAGGGGATTTGTGAGAAAACAATTTTCCACTACGCCTTCAAACACTTTTTTTTTATGTATACGTATATACAAAGTTTTCTTTTGTTCTTTTTCATCTTTAAATCCATTTTACAGGCTCATCAAGCGCAGGAACAAGTCTCATGGTTTTGAGGAACATCTCAATTGGGTTTGATCTCTCTTATCAGCTTTCCAACAGACTAGGATGGAAAATAATGAGTTCTTCCTTCGCCTCTCTGCTTCTGTCACGCTGCATCAGTCCGTTTTTGTGCCTCATTCAGCCCCTATTTTGTATTTTACTTACTTAGCCCTTTATTCATCCGTAACTTCCCATAATTCAACACTTTCTGCAAACTAAAGGATGGATAATGACATCAGTTCCATAAAAAGATTAAGTATTTTCCAGTGCTTTTATTTTACTTCCTGGAAAACACTTTATTGCTTGACCTCTGGTTGAAGGTCTGGGAGCCATTTAGGTCCATTTTGGGCAAAAGCTTATTTGACAGCATTGTTGAGGTTTTTATTTTTTCCTGTGGGAGTTCTGCTGTAAGGATGTTGGACACTTCACTTGAAAACAAACTTGGCATCAAACGCAGTGTGATCACAGAGTTAAATATGGTCATGTTTTTTTGCAAAGCTCATAGTCACATAAACACTTTTATAGGTACATATTAATACTGTAGCTTGTTAATTCAAGTAGCTATCAGCCAATCACATGGCAGAATATCATTGCTTTTAGTCAGAGAATCTTTATTGTCATTCACACCACATGTGGAACATGTGATGAAACGAGAACACAGGGTCCCAGTTACATCCAACAATAAAATGTAAAAGAAAAACAGTAATAACATCTAAGATACGAACTAAGAAAAACATCCGCTAACAATACACTAAGAAAAACAGCAGCACGAACATGAGTCTGTATGAGCAGATGGGCACGAATGAAAAACAGCAACATGAAACAGATCAGCAGCAACATGATGTGATGATTTTGCAGTGATTATTCTGGTTATTTATTCATGAGTCTAACAGCCTCAGGGTAAAGCTGTTCCTCAGTCTAGTGGTTCTACACTTGATGCTCCTCAACCTCCGTCCTGAGGGGAGTGGGGCAAAGAGTGTGTGAGCTGGGTGAGTGGGGTCTTTCATGATGCAGGTGGCCCTCCTCCTGCATCTGGAGGTTTAGATGTCTATGATGGTGGGGAGACTGACTCCAGCAGACTTCTGTGCAGCCTTCACCACTCTCTGCAGAGCTTTTCTTTCTGCAGCTGTGCAGCCTCCATGCCACATGTTGATGCTGGAGCACAGGATGCTCTCCACTGCACACCTGTAGAAGGATATGAGGACTGAGCTTCTCAGACCAGCTGTGGTCTGTTTGTTAAGAAGTCTAGGACCCAGTTACAAATGGAGGGGCTAAGTCCTAGTGTGAATAGTTTGTCCATCAGGGTTTGGGGGATCATGGTGTTGAAGGAAGATGTGAAATCCACAAAGAGCAGACGGACGTATGAGTCCTTCTGTTCCAGGTGGGTGAGAGCAGT
Organism: Garcialebias charrua; assembly: GCA_038048925.1. Taxonomy (NCBI): domain Eukaryota; kingdom Metazoa; phylum Chordata; class Actinopteri; order Cyprinodontiformes; family Rivulidae; genus Garcialebias; species Garcialebias charrua. The sequence goes on from JBBPBX010013396.1 coordinate 42,622, forward strand.
GTGGACCACAGAAGAGATGGCATCCTCTGTTGATCAGTTCTCACGGTAAGCATACTGATGAGGGTCTTCATTGATGTTGATGGATGTTTTGATGTGAGTCATGATCAGTTTTTCAAAGCATTTGGCGACTATCGGGGTGAGGGCCACCGGCCGATAGTCATTCAGACCAGTCACTGTGGAGCTTTTTGGGACTGGGATGATGGTCGCGGTCTTCAGGCAGGTGGGAACTGTCTCCAGGGCAAGTAAGGTGTTAAAGATGTCAGCCAGCACCTCACAGAGCTGGTCCGCACATTCTTTCAGCATTTTCCTGGGGATGTTGTCCGGTCCAGTTGCTTTGTGAGGGTTGATCCTCCTGAGACTACTCCACACTTCTGCTGTGGTCACGCTGAGATGCTCTTCATCTGCTGGTGAGGTGAGTCTGGTGCTGGGTGGTCTGTTTTGGTCTTCAAAGCGTGCATAAAACTTGTTGAGGGCGTCAGGCAGAGATGGGTCTTTGGGGCATTGTTCACTCCTTCATTTATAATCTGTTATGCTCTTCCACATGCTCTGTGGGTCCTGTGAGGTGTACTGACCCTCGATCCTCTGTGCATATTTGGCCTTGGCTCTCTTAACACCAGCAACCAGCTCTTTCCTTGTCTTTCTCAACTCTTCTGAGTTTCCAGACTTGAAGGCAGTGTTCCTGGCTTTAGGCTTGTGGATGTGGTGAAGATGATGCTGAAGTTCAAACTGGGCATCAGAATGGAGAGAAAAAGGGAAATTTATATGACTCAACATAACAGGACTGTTGATGGTCACCATTGTGATCTCTTTCACCTGGTGGGAAGGGTTGTCCTTCAAACCCAGCAGCTCCATCATTGGCTTCACTTTGTCTACAAGATAATCCTGAGTAAAACAGCACTTTATCCATCACCTCTTTTTCACCTCATCCATCATGTTTACTGCCCTAGATCAAAAGACTATATAAAGTTCATCAATCCAAAAATCTACTTTTTTAGACACAACACATTTCGCTTTGCTGCAGCAGACAGCAGGAAGACCTTACAAAACCCTCTCAAGCTTTGACTCCTCTCACACATTTAAAGCCTAAACTACAACAGACTACAGTATAGTTGATTACTGCTCTTTCTGATTATTCTTGGATGCACTTTGACACATTTATTTACACTTTTACAAAGATACTTCTTACATTTTTATACAAATGTCTTCAGCACATGCATATTTTTACCCATATACAGTAT
>JBBPBX010013397.1:0-23922 GCA_038048925.1 Garcialebias charrua
TGGCTGCAGACTCCGGCTCTTTGGCTGCAGACCCCCCGCTGGACTTGATGGCTACAGACCCCTCGCCCGACTCGATGGCTGCAGACTCCGGCTCTTTGGCTGCAGACCCCCATCGGACTCGATGGCTACGGACCCCTCGCCCGACTCAATGGCTGCAGACCCCTCACCCGACTCAATGGTTGCAGACTCCGGCTCTTTGGCTGCAGACCCTCCGCCGGACTCGATGGTTGCAGACTCTTCGCCGGACTCGATGACTGCAGACTCAGGCACTTTGGCTGCAAACCCCCCGTCGGACTCGATGCTACAGACCTCTCGTCGGACTCGATGGCTGCAGACTCCAGCTCTTTGGTTGCAGACCCCCCGCCGGACTCGATGGCTGCAGAACCCTCGCCGGACTCGATGGCTGCAGACCCCCTGCCGGACTCGATGGCTGCAGACCCCCCGCCGGACTCGATGGCTGCAGACCCCTTGCCGGACTCGATGGCTGCAGACCCCTCGCCGGACTCGATGGGTGCAGACCCTTCGTCGGACTCTATGGCTGTAGACCCCTCGCCCGACTCAATGGCTACAGACTACTCACCCGACGCAATGGCTACAGACTCCGGCTCTTTGGCTGCAGACCCCCCGCTGGACTCGATGGCTGCAGACTCCGGCTCTTTGGCTACAGACTCCCCCGCCGGACTCGATGGCTGCAGACCTGTCACCGGACTCGATGGCTGCAGACTCCGGCTCTTTGGCTGCAGACCCCCCGTCGGACTCGATGGCTGCAGATCCCTCGCCGGACTCGATGGCTGCATACCCCCTGCCGGACTCGATGGCTGCAGACCCCCTGCCGGACTCGATGGCTGCAGACCCCTCGCCGGACTCGATGGCTGCAGACCCTTAGCCGGACTCGATGACTAAAGACCCTTCGCCGGACTCGATGGCTACAGACCCCTCGCCCGACTCGATGGCTATAGACCCCTCGCCCGACTCGATGGCTACAGACCCCTCGCCGGACTCTATGGTTGCAGACCCCTCGCCTGACTCAATGGCTACAGACTCCGGCTCTTTGGTTGCAGACCCCCCGTCGGACTTGATGGCTACAGACCCCTCGCCGGACTTGATGGCTGCAGACCTTTTGCCCGACTCGAATGCTGCAGACCCCTCGCCCGACTCGATGGCTGCAGACCCCTCGCCCGACTCGATGGCTGCAGACTCCGGCTCTTTGGCTGCAGACTCCGACTCTCTGGCTGCTGAACCTAGGCCTGGCCCCGAAGCTGCAGAACCCTGGTCTGGCCCCACAACTGCTGATGTCCTGTCCATTCCCACAGCTGCCAGAACCACCATCTCTCTCCCAGCAACTGCCAGCAGCACCATCATTTGCCCCATTCCATCCTTCCCTGAACTCTGGTCCTGTTCTGGACGGTCCCTGTGCCATCCATCTGAACACTGGTCCCGCTCTGGACTGTCCTCGGGCCATCCATCTGAACCCTGGTCCCGCTCTGGACAGTCCCCGAGCCGTCCATCTGAACTCTGGTCCCGCTCTGGACTGTCCACGGGCCATCCATCTGAACTCTGGTCCCACTCTGGACTGTCCCCGGGCCATCCATCTGAACTCTGGTCCTGCTCTGGATGGTCCCCGGACTGTCCATCTAAACTCTGGCCTGCTATGAGCGATGTCCAGGGCCGTTCATAGAAAAGCTTTGTTTCTCCTGCTCCCAGGTCTAGCCCTTTATTTAGATTTTTGTTTTTTGCCCTCCATCCTTGTGTTTCCCCCGTCCTCCCACCCGTGCTGTGTTTTTTCTGTGTTGGGTCCTAGTGGACGTCAGGAGCCATCCCTTGAGAGAGAGGAGTTATGACATGCTCTGTCCCTGTCTGTTTTCTTTATATTTATTTGTGTTCCCCTCTCTGCTCTTTATAGTTTTTGTTATTCTGCTTCCTGTGTCTCTCTGCTCTTTATAGTTTTTGTTATTCTGCTTCCTGTGTCACTATGTTTCTGATTTTGTTTTATGTCACTCTCCATACACTCCTCAGTCTGCCTCTCTTGTCTCCAGCCTTCAAGTCTAATCATTCACACCTGTAATCAGCCAACTGCCCAGGTGTTCTCATTACTCACTCTCCCTCTGTCTTATAAAAAGCCTTTCTTACCTCCACTCTTCATCTGGTCATTGCTCTGTTTTTACACAGACATCTCAGTCCTCCTTTGTTCCAGTTCCTGTGATCTGTCTGAATCTGAACCCGTCCTGTTTGCCTGCCTTTTCCTGTCTGTAAGTTTTTGCTGCCATGCCAGCCTTTTGTTTTGTTGTTTAAAACAAATACAGTATATATATATTTTTTATTTTAAACTCCTGCCTCGCTCGCCTGCCTGCATATGGGTTCAAAAAGTGAGGATTGCGACAGGTACAGGAATTGAGGATTCAAGGTAGGCAAGGGGTCAAGGACTGGAGGCTCAGGAGGTAGGTTCTGGAAGAATACAAGGAGAACACAAGGTAAATATTTTCTTAGTTAAAGCAAGCACAGGGAGGCCAATAGTACAGGTATTGTTATGCAGTGCTCCAGCAGAGAAATTAGGTCTTCTGCAGACTCTTATACTCCTGAAGCTCGTTAGTGAGATGATCCACAGTTGTTGCTCATTGGTGCCACCCTGAACTCAGGAACCTGCAGAAAAGCTGGAATCCTACACATTTTGTGTGCATGGACTTTCTACGCATTTACAGAAATGACAAACAGTGCAGAGGTAAGGCACCAAATTAGTGAGTCGACAACCAGCTGGTAGACGCAGATATACATGATGCGTAATTTCACTTTGTCAATGTTTGTCAGGTATTGAGATTTTTTTCAGTTCAGTCATTCAGGTTTTGTAAACTGACAGAGAATCACGAACAGTAAGAAAAGTGAATATTGCATAATGAGCACTGGGACCTATTTGTACAAGTCTTGTGGAAACAGTTAGCTACAGAAATGTGATTTTTGTCAAACCTCAGTCTCTGACATCCATCCATCCATCCATCCATCTTCTTCCGCTTATCCGGGGTCGGGTCGCGGGGGTAGCAGCCTAAGTAGGGAGGCCCAGACTTCCCTCTCCCCAGCCACTTGGAGCAGTTCCTCCGGGGGAATCCCAAGGCGTTCCCAGGCCAGCCGAGAAACATAGTCCCTCCAGCGCGTCCTGGGTCTTCCTCTGGGTCTCCTCCCGGTGGGACGTGCCCGGAACACCTCACCAGGGAGGCGTCCAGGAGGCATCCTAACCAGATGCCCGAGCCACCTCAACTGGCTCCTCTCGATGTGGAGAAGCAGCGGCTCTACTCCGAGTCCCTCCCGGATGACTGAGCTTCTCACCCTATCTCTAAGGGAGAGTCCAGCCACCCTGCGGAGTCCAGCCACCTCTGACATCCCTGCAGTTCAATAAATGGGCCATTGGAGAAATAAACTAATGAGTATGTGTCATAAAAGGCATCATGTGGCACTGAAGAACTGTAGAGAGCAAGCCAGAAGAAAAACATTGGTGCATAGTAGTAAAAAAAAAAAGATCTATAGATTATTTAACATTTCTATTTGGTTAAATATTATTTAATAGAACTAAATTGCTGTTAGAATGAGGGGTGCTACCTCTTGCCTAAAACACTGATGTCACGTGCAATGCAGAATGGAAGCACTGACGGGAGCTCCGCTTTGACTCAACCTTTTTTATTTTTGTTTATATTTGAACTTTTATTGTGTCTACACTTCACACCCACAGTATGTGTATGACCAAAACGCACTTGTGGAGTTTTCTGTGTCGTTGCCTTGCCATTGTGGTTCAGTTCCCGGCTCCCCTCCATCCCCAGGCTCAGGCCTGTCATGGCAGCTGTCTCCATGATCCTCCATCTGCCTGCATGGACCTAACTCTATGGATCTGTTCGGCTCTACAGAGAAACCTTGGATGTTCTCCATCCACCGGAGGAGGTTCTGGAGGCAGTCTGGAAGGGCAGCTGCTGCAGTCGTTATTTCCATCAAGCTGCTGACAGGACCTGCTAACTAGCCCTATGAACACTGCTAACAGGATCCTCCATCTGCCTGTACGGACTTAGCCTGGCCCTCGCCTTCCTGCACAGCTCCACTCAATTCTCATTTCCCATCACTGCACAGTCTGGGACTTCTCCCATAAACAACGATTTCTCCGGTAGATTTTTGACCGGACCAATCAGAGAACAGAAGGGGCAGAGTTTTTGGCCCCTAACCCACGTCCCCACCTGTCCCAGCGCAGCCAGCGAGCATTCGCATGTTCTCATTCAAAGCGATGCAAAGCGATGCAGGACTGTTTTATATTTGACACAAATGTGTTAAATTCCCCTTCTTAATCCCTTATCTGGAGTTTTATTTTGTTTTTTTGGCCAAAAGTCAAGTTATCGCTCCCTCCTCCCTCCTCCTCCTCCTCCTCCTCTCCGCTGAGTGCCACCTGTCCCAGCGCGCAGCCAGAGCCAGCGAGCAGCCGCATGTTCTCATTCAAAGCGATGCAAAGCGATGCAGGACTGTTTTATATTTGACACAAATGTGTTAAATTCCCCTTCTTAATCTCTTATCTGGAGTTTTATTTTGTTTTTTTGCCAAAAGTCAAGTGATCGCTCCCTCCTCCTCCTCTCTCTCCGCTGCGGTGCAAAGAATAAGGAAATGACTGAGGTTGTCACGAGAGAATTAAAATAGGGTTTTACGTTGCTGCCCGAGTCCCTGCATATTTTCTGGTCTTCTGGACCAGCGCTACATGGTTTTATTTAATTTTTTTCAAACGTTATAAACACAGAATATGCAGGCAGCAAGATAAAATTCAGCAGGAGGTGGAGCAGATGTCAAGTTCGGCAGAGCTCTGAGGGGGATGGAGCAGAATGCTTTCCCTGTTCAAATTTTTTCTAAGATCCAATGGTTTTGTTCCTCAGGCAGAGGCCACGCCTCCAGCAAGAATCGTTTTTCAATGGAGAAGTCCCAGACCCTAGTCCGAAGCGAAGTGAAGGACAAGGGTCTGGTTTTAACCAGGCTAGTACGGACTGCACTTTATGGACCCGTTCAGTTCTGCGGGCAAACCCTGAATGTTCTCGGTCTGCTGGACCCGGTTCTGGAGGGCAGTCTAGGAGGGTAGCTGCTGCGGTCCTTATTCTTTCATTCAACCTTTATTTATACAGGCTAGCCTCGTTGAGTCACGGGGACTCATTTACAAGAGGGACCTGTCTCACTCACACCAAACAACCATCCACTCTCACACTCACACCTAGGGTCAATTTAGAGTCACCAATCAGCCTAACAAGCATGTTTTTTGGTCTGTGGGAGGAAACCGGAGTACCCGGAGGAAACCCACGCATGCACGGGGAGAACATGCAAACTCCACCCAGAAAGGCCCCGGACCGGGATTTGAACCGGCAACCTTCTTGCTGAGAGGCAGCAGCTCTACCAGTTGTGCCACCGTGCTGCCCAAATTATTATCATCAAGCTGCTGACGTGACCTGCTAACAAGACCTGCTAATGCTGCTAAAAACATCATTCTGCTAACAGTACCATGGTGCCAATGGGACCATGCTGCTAAGAGAGACCTCACTAGCTGTGTTTCCATCCATTTTCATTTTGTATTTTGAGCTACCTCGCAAATATGTAAATACAAATTAATGCAGATCAGAAGTGTTTCCATCTACTGGCTTGAAGCGCTTCTACCAAGCCGCGCACAGCGTCATTACGTCAGACGTCAGCGTCATTACGTCAGACGTCAGCACTGCGCATGTCTACAGTAAACAGGAAGTAGCGGTTGAAAACTGAACCCGGCCACACATCTCGTCAAAATCGAGAGAATATTTCAGGTACGTGTTGCTATCGGGCGAGTTGTATTTATTCTGTCATGCCAACTAGTTTTAGCGATGTTACATGTTGTCCGGAGCGGAAACAGCTGAACGTCACGTGACGTGAATTTTCGCTACGTCAGAAATGAGTCGGAAAATGTGTTTCCATTTGTCGTTTAGCGCATCTCAAATCCCAAAAACCACCTCAAGCGAGCGTAAAAACTTTTTAGCGTAATTCAGGAAGTAACCTCGCAATTTGCCGTTTCCATTAAGCTTTTCTGCTGCACTATTTCAAATTGCGCAGCTAGAAACCTTGATGGAAACACGGCTACTGCTAACTGAACCACACTGCTACCACACTCACAGAAATATTTAACCCCAATTTTTAAGATTTATGTAATTTTATTAAATGACAAAATTGCGTGCCTTTTTATTAGATAATTTTAAGGCAAACCTATGAAATAAACCTTACATGATGCATATTCATTCATGTAATAAGGCCTATTTATTTTAAATGCATAACCCTCAGGTTTATGTATTCAGAATTAATAACATATAATTACTCTAAATGAATAATCTTGAGGGTATTTATTTCAAATACATAAAGAATATTATTTTAATTTGCATAATAATCAGGTTTATTATTCAATATAAATAGCATATATTTATTTTAATTACATGTCATTTATGCATATGTAATGAACTAAATTAATCAAAATGCATAACATTTATGCAATTCCTTTCCATTCATACCAACAATCTTAATGAAGCAATCAGTTGTTGTTCTTTCAACATCTTTATTAAACTTCAAATCATATTAAATACACAAAATTATAATATCAAAATTAAAGTTTCACTTGTGCATATTCACAAGACCATAGGTCCCATTTTGGCCATACTTTTCCTAAAATATTACAAGTAAAAAAAATAAAGACTTCACCTTAGTGGATTTTGTAGAAACTTAAGCACCTTTTAGAACAAATCTTTGTAACACTTAACTCCACTGAATCTGGAAACAATTCAAGAAAAAAAATCTGGTTTGAGCTGAGGTAATACAATATGTCCCGCTAAAACATTTTAGAAACCAACCATCTATGAACTTGCATAAGAACTCACCTACACAGCCACATTCACACATCACTTCCTGTTAAGTGCTTCAACATCAAAAGAAAAAAAAAGAACATTAAACAGGTATTTTCCTGACACACCCTTCAAAAACTATAAGGGATTTAAACAGTCTGTATGATGGAGAAACTGACAAAAAATCAGGTAGCTGTGTATGTGCATTATTGCCAGCCAAATCACTGGGGCAATTTGAGTTTCAGTGTCTGTACTTTTGGTGACAGCTTGGCTGAGTCCAGGTTCATCAGGATTTTCTGGTACACCTCGAATGTACGGGTCAGGCTTTTCGGATAGCTCAAGTTGAGTGCATAGATCAGTCCATAAAGCATCACGCACGCATGGCTGACACTCTGTAGGTTATGGAGGACTTCCACACCTTCCAGCACAACTCCAACATCAGCAAAGTGTCCATTACCTGGACCATCAGGACCACGACCCTCTGCTCGGACAGTGTAGATGCCCATGGTCTTCTCCGCAATGTCTGCCTCAGCCTCTCTGGATTCAATGTCCTGGAATATAAAGAGAACAGAATGATTGGTTATGTGATCCTAACCTTGACCACTAAAATCTAAGCAGCTCATCCTTAGGCCAAGTGAATGTTCATTTGAAGAAATTTCTTTAAAGCACTGCATATGTGTTATGTAGCATGTATGTATGTAGCATGTAGTATGTATGTATTATGTATGTGTGTAGTATGTATGTAATATGTATGTATGCGTGTAGTATGTATGTAATATGTATGTATGCGTGTAGTATATATGTAATATGTATGTATGCGTGTAGTATATATGTAATATGTATGTATGCGTGTAGTATATATGTAATATGTATGTATGCGTGTAGTATATATGTAATATGTATGTATGCGTGTAGTATATATGTAATATGTATGTATGCATGTAGTATATATGTATGCATGTAGTATATATGCAATATGTATGTAGTATATATGCAATATGTATGTAGTATATATGTAATATGTATGTATGTAGTATATATGTAATATGTATGTATGTAGTATATATGTAATATGTATGTAGTATATATGTAATATGTATGTATGCGTGTAGTATATATGTAATATGTATGTATGCGTGTAGTATATATGTAATATGTATGTATGCGTGTAGTATATATGTAATATGTATGTATGCGTGTAGTATATATGTAATATGTATGTAGGTATAGTATGTATGTATGTATGTATGTAGTATATATGTATTATTATGTATGTATGTAGTATATATGTATGTATGTAGTATGAATGTATTCTGTATGTATGTAGTATGAATGTATGTATGTAGTATATATGTAATATGTATGTATGTAGTATATATGTAATATGTATGTATGTAGTATATATGTAATATGTATGTATGTAGTATATATGTAATATGTATGTATGTAGTATATATGTAATATGTATGTATGTAGTATATATGTAATATGTATGTATGTAGTATATATGTAATATGTATGTATGTATGTAGTATATATGTAATATGTATGTATGTATGTATGTAGTATATATGTAATATGTATGTATGTATGTAGCATATATGTAATATGTATGTATGTAGCATATATGTAATATGTATGTATGTAGCATATATGTAAATGTATGTATGTATGTATGTATGTAGTATATATGTAATATGTATGTATGTATGTATGTATGTATTCTGTATGTATGTATGTATGTATGTATTCTGTATGTATGTATTCTGTATGTTTGTATGTATGCATGTATGTTGTATGTATGTATGATGTATGTATTATGTATTTATGTATTCTGTATGTATGTAGTATGAATGTATGTATATAGTATGTGTGTAGTATGTATATATTCTGTATGTATGTAGTATGAATGTATTCTGTATGTATGTAGTATGAATGTATGTAGTACGTATGTAGCATGCATGTATGTATGTAGCATGCACAACACCAACATCAGCAAAACGTCCATTACCTGGACCATCAGGACCACGACCCTCTGCTCGGACAGTGTAGATGCCCATAGTCTTCTCCGCAATGTCTGCCTCAGCCTCTCTGGATTCAATGTCCTGGAATATAAAGAGAACAGAATGATTGGTTATGTGATCCTAACCTTGACCACTAAAATCTAAGCAGCTCATCCTTAGGCCAAGTGAATGTTCATTTGAAGAAATTTCTTTAAAGCACTGTATATATGTGTTATGTATGTAACATGTATGTATGTATTCTGTATGTATGTAGTATGAATGTATGTAGTACGTATGTATGTAGCATGCATGCATGTATGTAGCATGCACAACACCAACATCAGCAAAGCGTCCATTACCTGGACCATCAGGACCACGACCCTCTGCTCGGACAGTGTAGATGCCCATGGTCTTCTCCGCAATGTCTGCCTCAGCCTCTCTGGATTCAAGGTCCTGGAATATAAAGAGAACAGAATGATTGGCTATGTGATCCTAACCTTGACCACTAAAATCTAAGCAGCTCATCCTTAGGCCAAGTGAATGTTCATTTGAAGAAATTTCTTTAAAGCACTGTATATATGTGTTATGTATGTAACATGTATGTATGTATTCTGTATGTATGTAGTATGAATGTATGTAGTACGTATGTATGTAGCATGCATGCATGTATGTAGCATGCACAACACCAACATCAGCAAAGCGTCCATTACCTGGACCATCAGGACCACGACCCTCTGCTCGGACAGTGTAGATGCCCATGGTCTTCTCCGCAATGTCTGCCTCAGCCTCTCTGGATTCAATGTCCTGGAATATAAAGAGAACAGAATGATTGGCTATGTGATCCTAACCTTGACCACTAAAATCTAAGCAGCTCATCCTTAGGCCAAGTGAATGTTCATTTGAAGAAATTTCTTTAAAGCACTGTATATATGTGTTATGTATGTAACATGTATGTATGTATTCTGTATGTATGTAGTATGAATGTATGTAGTACGTATGTATGTAGCATGCATGTATGTATGTAGCATGCACAACACCAACATCAGCAAAGCGTCCATTACCTGGACCATCAGGACCACGACCCTCTGCTCGGACAGTGTAGATGCCCATGGTCTTCTCCGCAATGTCTGCCTCAGCCTCTCTGGATTCAATGTCCTGGAATATAAAGAGAACAGAATGATTGGCTATGTGATCCTAACCTTGACCACTAAAATCTAAGCAGCTCATCCTTAGGCCAAGTGAATGTTCATTTGAAGAAATTTCTTTAAAGCACTGTATATATGTGTTATGTATGTAACATGTATGTATGTATTCTGTATGTATGTAGTATGAATGTATGTAGTACGTATGTATGTAGCATGCATGTATGTATGTAGCATGCACAACACCAACATCAGCAAAGCGTCCATTACCTGGACCATCAGGACCACGACCCTCTGCTCGGACAGTGTAGATGCCCATGGTCTTCTCCGCAATGTCTGCCTCAGCCTCTCTGGATTCAAGGTCCTGGAATATAAAGAGAACAGAATGATTGGCTATGTGATCCTAACCTTGACCACTAAAATCTAATCTAAAATCTAAGACTTCCTCACCCTCTCCCTGCGAGATTGTTCTTCCTAGAAAACAAAACCGAGCTGTGATGGTCCACACAGACAAATGGTTTTATGGCATAACTTCACAAACAGGAATTCTTACCCGAATGATGTCCTCCTTCTCTGTCTCCTGAACCTGGTAGAGAATCTTTGACAGCTCCTGATCCGACTCCATTTTCCCTATGATACGTTCATTGTATGCTTCACTCTGAGTGCTCGCCAGCATGGTACAATACTGAACTATGTGTGTGTGTGTGAAAAGACACAAACAATTTCAAAATAAAAACAATATGGCAGAACGTTGCGGCAAACTTTCATCCAGCCAGACTTGACTTACTCATGCGACGGTGTTGACGGAGGATTTTAATGAAATCGAATGTGTTGACGCCCAACAACAGCTGATTCTCACATTCTCTGTCATCACTGGCAGTCTGTAAAACAGGAGAAAAAGGGTGTCCAAAAGATCTGTGTGTGTGTGGGCACAAGTCAACTATCAACAAATGTCGACAGACAAACCTTGAGGATTTCTAAGACTTCATCAGCTTTCTTTTGAGAGACAATGGCATCGTCATAGAATAATAAGAATAAGAATGAATTTAATTTATAACGCACTTTTCATTAACAAAAATCTCAAAGTGTTAGAAACGACTGAACTGACGCTGGAGCCAAAAGGCATCGATGTCTCGAGGATGTAAATCTTTTTTCTTCACAGTCATCACATCACCTGTTCCACCAAACTACATAAACAGGAATTAATTAACAATAAAAAAAATTCTGAATAAAAAGGCTGAAGTACTGACTAATGACAAGAACACTACACTTACATTGGCTGTGTAGTGGTCACACATGCTTCCTCTCCTTCACCGTCTTCATCTGAGTGTTCATCTCGTACTTCTCCAAACTGGTCTTCATCTCCTTCCTGCAAACCAGAAAAATGATTACTTTTATAATTTATTTGGAGCACAAACATCTGTATGTTCCAAAGCTTTTGGGGACAAAATTTGCAATACCTTTTATCACTGAAATTCAAAGTCAGGTGAATCTTATTTTCGACGAGGGTCAGTTCGTTGTGCAGAAAGCTGTTAGAACAAAAAGGAATTTAACATCATGAAAAAAAAAACTTTACCTTAAAAAAAAAATCTTATCTGACTTTATAGCACAAGGGTTCCAAGAACTTAATAATAATAATAATTTGTCACATTTGTCATCTGTGTATGTTTCCCATACTTGACAGACGAAATTGGTCTTCTGCCTTTAACCCAACCACCACCAGGTGGTGCAGCGAGCAGCGTAGTCGCGCTCGGGGAGCTGGAGAATTAGATGTGCACTCATAGACACCCCAAGGTGTGTAGTGGCCGGGGCGCGAACCCGCGTCCTTCACGTTCCTTAATAAATTCACGCAATGGTCAAATCTTCTGGATTTAAATTGTTTCACTTTGACGTCTTCCAAATCATCGCGTGCACTGTGTGCTCAGCATATTAAAGATGTTACTTTAAATAAAAATCTGTGATTTTGTTGTCCTGTGACATGTTCAAATCTGTTCTGCCATCTTTGTTTTGATTTTTGTGAAAACAAAGTCAAAAGATGCTTCTTGTTTGTTATTTTAAACGTTTTATTTAAAATAAACTGGAGTGCACAGAATAACTTTAAAATATGTTGTTTTACATTAAATGCAGACTAGGTTTCATCATCTATTCTGTGTAAATGTTCTGCTTGTTTTTATCACAAATTGACTGTAATTACTCTTCGTGGCCGCTATCCACAGTATTCCTACGCCCCATGACGCTTTGCGCGAAATGTGCACACGACTTCCGGTTGACCGGAAACACCGTTTGTTTACATGCGAGTAATACAGTTGAAGACAGTCCAAACTTTGTTGTTTTAGTTCATTAAAAATGTGGGAACACCACTCGTTTTGTTAAAAGAGGAGGGACAAATAAAAAGAAATTACAGATGTTACCTGATCGCGCAGACATAATTTAAAACTACATAAATAGCGAACGCGTTTGCTCCGGCCTCTCGGCTAAGGTTTATTAGCAGCTATCTCGGCTAAAAATACCGGTCGCGTCTGAGATCTATCGTTTTAAGACAGTAAATCTTCCAAAACTCTCATTAAAAAACCCTCCCCGAATAAAAAGATGTTACCTGATCACGCAGACATAATTTAAAATACATAAATAGCGAACGCGTTTGCTCCGGCCTCTCGGCTAAGGTTTATTAGCAGCAATCTCGGCTAAAAATCCCGCTCGCGTCTGAGATCTATCGTTTTAAGACAGTAAATCTTCCAAAACTCTCATTAAAAAACCCTCCCCGAATAAAAAGATGTTACCTGATCGCGCAGACATAATTTAAAAATACATAAATAGCGAACGCGTTTGCTCCTGTCTCTCGGCTAACGTTTGTTAGCAGCTATCTCGGCTAAAAGTCACGGTGTTCTGTAACACCGGTCGCGCCTGACATATATCATTTTAAGACAGTAAATCATCCAAAACTCTCATTAATAAACCCTCCCTGAATAAAAAGAAATTACAGATGTTACCTGATCGCGCAGACACAGCCATAGAGAAGGATGCAGGAACACTCTTTCTTTGTTTTGGGTCCGTGTTGAAAACACTGTTGTTTTAGCCAAAGATTTAGCTTGGTCCGGTTGTTGGTGCAGCCGCGAACAGCACAGCAGGTACCTGAACCCCGGTAGGACATTTCAGTAAACGTTCCGTTTAAACAAAAGCTGTGTTTGCTCCGATAAAATGAATGAAAATAACTTTCAAAAACACCCGCGATCCATACTCCACCTATGGAATACAGGCACTTCCGGTTTCGGACAGGAAGTACAATGCACATTCGCTTCTACAGTGACACCCCCAAGAATACTGTGGATAGAGGCGCTGTTGACGCCCGCTAGCTTAGCCTTTAGCTTAACCGTTAGCTTGCGAGAAGCATCTAACAAAATCGGATTAAAAGCAACTTACGCAAAGAGTTTTAGCCTGTATGTGATACTCACTAGAACCGCGTTCTTTTAAGAGACATACTCAATGTTATTAAACCTGTTGAGACAGGTTCTGTGATTTTTATTTTTTTTTTATTGAAACAAACAGAACTACAAAACACTACATAAACAAAAATATATACAAACTCTTGTGAATGATAACATAACTACAGTCTATAAGCTAGGGGGCGGTTTACAAAATGATGAAAGTTGAAAAAAAAATATATATATATCAAAATACAATAAATGAAAAAGTATACAAAGGAGCAAGACAATATTAGAAACTTAAAACAGTAAGTTTTCAGATAACTGTTGTGAGATGGTTCTAGCAGTTTTCCAGTTTTTCAATCTACTTAATGAAGAATAATAGGCTTTGAATTCGTTCATGAAACATGGGAATGAGGGCTTGTTATCCCTCCACTTACTACAATGAATGTGGTACTTTGCTATAAGGACGACTATATTTATGGCATCAGAGTAAGCTGAACTTAAGTTGTCTACATAGAATAGAATGGCATCAATATCAAAGGAGGGAATATTAAGTTTCAGATTAATCCAGTTTGTGATGTCAGTCCACAATCTTTGAGAATGTTGACATGAAAAAAAACAAATGCTCAAGGGATTCATCTTCAGATTTACAAAAGGTACACAAATTCTGTGATTTTTAAACGTTAAAGAAAAATCTCCGTTTGTCTTGTGGTTATGTGTTATGCACTGCGCAAATAAATTATAAATAAATCGAATTTTAGCTCAAAATTCGAATACAGCTCATAGTTTGTAAATGACCACGAAGTAATTACGTTCAAGTTTAAAGAAATTCGGCCGTGTGGTTTATGACCTACAGTATATTGCTAACAGACACTGAGCTAACAGTGAAGTGGCTAGTTCATAGCTCTGGTTCATAGGCCCTGAGCAGGAGGCTGGACTGCGACAGACAGTCCGACCAGAGAAGGCTGCCGTCGGACACATGAGCTGCGACTCACTCGTGTATCTCCTAGCTGCTAAGAAGCAACTGGGGGAAAGAAACCCAGCGTACCCCCACCTTTCTTTTACCTGCGAATCTTTACTTCCACGGCACGCGATTGTCTCGAACGAAAATTTAAAATTATATTGTAGCTAGCCGCTAGCTAAGACTTATATTAGTTGGCTAGCTCTACCGTTAGCTAACACGAGCTGAGTCAATATCCAAATCGCCTGTTATAAAACATTTTGATACCAACCAACTTCATGCATTATGATTAAAAAAACATACTTACTGGTATCTGTTAAGAAGATATTTCCCAAGAGAAGCTCCCAAGAGAAGCAAGCAAACGCGCTCAAAAATGAGGCTCTGCGCATGTGCGATGTGTGTGTGTGTTCTGAGCATGCGCGTTGTGTGAGGTTCTGCGCATGCGCATGACAATTTCACCCATTTAAATTCACATAACTTCTATGTAAACATACGGAGCCCCTCTGGTGTCATGGTAGGAAATAAAATTATCATGTGGCCACTTGATTAAACCAGTCACACAAATTTATATAATATAATCTTGATTGTTTTATATCTTTTTATATCTTTGATTATTTAAACAATGTTAGTAAGTAATACTAATTACATTCAATAAAGTAGATAATTTATTAAATGATGTATATAATCTTTCATTTTAATGCATAAATATAAAAAAATGAGTTTTTAAATAAAATCAAGTAGATTTAAATGTATAAAACTTACTTATGCCATGAATCATTTCTGTGAGTGCAGTAGCATGCTGCAACATGGACCCTATTGCTAAGTTAACCTCACTGCCAGCAGAACCACTTTGCTAATAGGACCATGCTGCTGTAGATTTATTTCTTTTTCACTTTTGGTGCATTATTTTTGTATTTTTCGTTGCATGCTTTGATATTTGCAGTTGTTTATTTATTATTTTTTTTTTACATGTCAAGACGGTTCTTTTTGTCCTGAGCATTTCATTGTATTGTTGAACTTATGGTGATTTTACATTTGACAAACAAACCAAACCTGAATCTGTCTTGGCAAAGAAAAAAAGAAAAAAGTTAAATGGCAAGGCTTTTGATTTGTTTGTCCAACCCACATCTATGGTCATGAAGTGTGTGTGTGTGTCATGACTTAAAAGAGCAACATCCTGGATACGAGTGGCTGAAATTAACTTCCTCCATAGGGTGGCTGTGTAAGATAAGGCGAGGAACTCCATCACCTTGGAGTAGAGCTGCGACTGCTCTGCATCAAAGGGGTCATCTCAGGTTGTTTAGGTTTTAGTTCCCAGGCACATACCACTGGTAGCAGACCCCAGGGCAGCCTCAGAAAGATTATGTATGCTCTCTGGACAGGAATGCCTTGGTACACTTCAGGAGGAGCTGGTAAGTGTCACTGGGGAGAGGAAGGTCTGGTTTTCCCTCCACAATCTGACATGTCAGTGAGTTTAAAAAACCTCCAGTCCAACATTTCACAGCATTTCATTCAAATACTGATATTTGAACCATTTTCTTTTTCTTGTTACTGTCATTGACATGATATGGCATGGTTACTTTGGCAGAAATTATTTTAAAATTGAGTGAGTCACAGTGGTCTTTTCTGGACCCAGATTAGCCAATAGCTTGTAAGTCCTGCACCGAAAAATGGCTAAATGTATATTTTAAACACCTTTGCTCTGTCATAGATTCAAAGAAACATGAAGGCTCCTTCTTTCTGTTATCATTTTGTTCAACAGGTGTAGCCCACCATCAGCGAAGGCACCGTCCCACAGACAGGCAGGGAGCCGCCCAGACAAATATACCTGCATGAACACATTATTGCAAACTAAACTACAGGCATGTGCGTGTGCACACCTGTAGTCAAAACCATGCACACAAAAACATTTTGTGGAGTCATTTCTGTGATCTAACGGGAACACACACATTCACCAGCGTGAAAGGGTTCCATGTACTTTTATCACAGTGAGGTCTCTGGATTGAGATGATACGGTAATTTGTGTGTCAGAGAGTTTGTCTTCTGTGATTACACTCACACGCACAACCCTAAATGCCCACAGCTGGGACCACACACACTCACTCGTGCTGTACACACATGCCATAAACTGAGTCACAATCAAGACAACTGATCCGCATCGCACATGCACTCTTACACCCTCAGCCACATGGGAGGCAGCGGTGGTGACTGTGTGTGGGATCAGTGGGAGAAGCATCAGCAACTCAGTAAACTGACGTTTGATCACACCGGCAGAGAGGAAGTCACACCTCTACAGCTCCAGCTTTACCTTATTGGAACATCCCCAATATTTATGTACAGACAAGGAAAGTTGGGCAATGTCTCTGATACATTTTTTGTGGTTTTAATAATCCTTTAAGCCTCATGAACTAACGGCTCCTTCAGAGAGTCTGCAGTAATAACTGGGTCACTTCACTGTGGGAAAGAGAAACGAGCCCATGAACTAGACAACCCATCCATTTTCCTTCCTCCTGTATTTGTTCCTGTATTCCGTCGCTCCCACTGTCTGCTTCCTCTCTCCCTCCTTCATCTGGAATCCTGGGGAAAGTCCCGTTCGCTCTCCTCATTGCTCCCTCTCTCGTTGCATTCCTTTACTAAGTGGAATGCAAGGGGCCCTTCACACTGCAGGAACTCCAGAGTTTATGTGTGCGAGTGTGAGAAAATGTCTATTTCTAATTGCAGCCCGAGTGCTGACAGAAGGCTATAAGAGATGTGTCCTTATATGTAACAATAGTCAGTAAAACACAGGAAGCTGCAAAGATGTGTGTTTGGTTGTGCATGTGCATGTGTGCACATTTTGTCTTCAATTGCTTCTGCAGCTGCAAGCCACTCACAGGCTTATCTTAATAAGGAGTCTCAAGTTGCACATTTCTTTCACTCTGTGGACTGTTTGCATGGTTGATCTCTCAGCTGATGTTTTAAAGAATATAATCTTTTTTTACACAGTAATAATAATAATAATAATGAATTCAATTTGAAACGCACTTTTCATTAATGAAAATCTCAAAGTGCTACAAAGTGCAACAGAATTAAATGTCAGTAAAACAAGTAAAATCAATAACAGTATAAACCAAGATCAAAAGTAGAATCATGAGGAGGTAGAGTATGCTCGGTTGAAAAGAAAGGTCTTCAAGCCGCTCTTAAAGTCAACCACAGACTGTGGGGCTCTCAGACAGTCAGGAAGAGAGTTCCACAGGCGGGGGCAGCCACACTGAAAGCCCGGTCTCCCATGGTCCTTAATTTGGTTCTCGGAATGTGAAGGAGATTACTGTTCTGTGACCGCAGCGAACGGGTGGATGAGTATGGAATAAGAATATCCTTCAGATAATCTGGTGAAGTTCCGTGTAAGCATTGATGTGTAATGAGAGCAGTTTTGTACTGAATTCTGTAGGCGACAGGAAGCCAATGAAGGTTATGGAGAATGGGCGTAATATGTTCAAATTTACGAACTCTCAACAAGATCCTTGCTGCACTGTTTTGAATATATTGAAGTTTCTGAAGGTTTTTGCCAGGGATTCCAATAAACAGGGAGTTGCAGTAGTCGAGCCTGGAGGAGACAAAAGCATGGACGAGCTTCTCAGCATCGGAAAAAGTTAGGGATGGGCGAAGTCTGGAGATGTTTCGAAGATGGAAGAAGCAAGTTTTAAACAGATGCTTAATGTGATTTTCAAATGTAAGATTGGAGTCCATTTTTATTCCAAGATTAGTAACAGAGGTGGAGAGGGGGATGTCTTGTCCAGAAAAGGAAAGTCTTGTTATAGGAGATGTTTGTACCTGGTGAGGGGTGCCAATCAGTATGGCCTCAGTCTTGGAGCAGTTTAATTGAAGAAAGTTCTGATTCATCCATGCCCTAATTGCCTCCAGGCAGGCAGAGAGGGCAGTGAGTGAAGATGGAGATGACAAGGTGGAAGATGAGGATGCTCCAGTCCTGATGTAAAGCTGTGTATCGTCGGCATAACAGTGAAAAGAAATGTTGAACTGATTAATAATTTGACCTAAAGGCAACATGTAAAGGGAATTGGTATTCTATAAAGATACATTTTTTTTACCTTTATTTATGCAGGTAGTGTCAATGAGCTACCAGGATTAATTTTCAAGAGAGATCTGTATCCATAGACCTGCATTAGACAGACAAAATATATCGGTAGAGTGCAGACAACAATTTACAACAAGCAATAAAAAAATAAAAATAAAATAGTGTTAGAAAAACACCATTACTGTTAGCAGTGAGGCTCTCTCACCAGTGTGGTCCTGTTGCCCTGGACATCCTTGTAAAAGAGATTAATAATATCAATGGATGTCTTCCAGGTAAAATAAAGATTTAATAATAATTAGCAGTGTGGTTCTGTTAGCAATGTGGTTCTGCTATCAACACAGTCCTGTTAGCAATGTGGTTCTGTTATCAATGTGGTTCTGTTAGCAGCTTGGTACTGTTAGCAGCATTGTACTGTTAGCAGTGTGGTCCTGTTAGCATTGTGGTTCTGTTAGCAGCATGGTTCTGTTAGCAATGTGGTTCTGTTAACAATGTGGTTCTGTTAGCAATGTGGTTATGTTAACAATGTGGTTCTGTTAGCAGCATGGTTCTGTTAGCAGTGTAGTCTGTTAGCAGCACAGTCCCATCAGCAGCAGGACACTGTTAGCAACGTGATCACATTAGCAGCCTGATGATAATAATGACTGTGGCAACCGACAATGACTGCCCTCCAGAATCGGGTCCGGTGGACACAGAACATCCAAAGTTCTCAGCGGAACCAAACTGTTCCATAAAGTTTGATCCATGCAGGCATATCTAGGAACATGGAGACGGCTGCCATGACAGGCCAGAGCCTGAGCCCTAGGCGTAAAAGAGGCCAGAGAGTGGGGTTCTGCTGGAACGAACCAAGCTGCAGATGGACCACATCGGTTGACCGGAGCATTTTGGAGGGTGGCGGGTCATATTGAGCCACCTTGCCGGTCCCGTGCACCATGCCACCCTTCACGGTCCGTCTCCCTTCCTCTGCTTCTCAATCTTTTGTGATACAAACTTGCTGTAGATGCAATGCATGCTACACTTGTGATAATTGGAGAGATGATGACTAAGCATGAAGCTGCACTGCTCTAATTATGACCCTTGGACCTTATTCATCTTTCAGACTCACCATGAATCGTGTGCTTTAAAATTACCTCTGACTTCAATAATGTCTGATGTTTTTCTACACATTTCTCATCAGGGACACAGAGTCAGCTACAGTCTGACAAATGTTTACCTTATCCTTCCTCAGTTTCTAAAAAAGAAAAACAAATCATTGATGAAGTTTGTTTTCTTTGATTAACAAGTGTGAACATGAATAATTTTGGTTGTTGTTCTCAATCATTATAATGAAATCATGTAAAACATTACAATGTGGATAACATATTTCTCTGTTCTGTTTTTCAGAAAGGTATTATTCCTTCAGAGACAGCTGTCATGAGCAGTCTTTGAGCTGAAGCTGTTTTCTTCAGAGGGGAGTCAAAATGTCCCCTAGTTAGGCAAAACAATATCCTCAGAGCTGTTGTTTTGCACAAAGATCCTTTGTGTAAAAGGCAGTTTGCCTTGGACCCCCGGACTGAGATGTTCTACAGCCCCGAACTGGAAGATGGTTCGTCTTTGGACCAAAAATCCGAGAGGCCGTGCCAAGGTCCACTCGTTCAACTCCTGAGTAGATATGTCACTCAGTTACAATTGTTAGAAGCAAATAACTGCAGAAGACGAAGCCTTTTCCCACTACAAGACTCACGTTTTTTGCTTGAAATCCAAATGTGCAGAAGGTGCCGACAGACGGTGCACCTTCTCATCAGCTGTTGCCCTCACAGACCCCTGAAGCTGTCACAGTGATGGTAAGCTACCTTGGGCAGTTACTGGCGAGTCCTCCTCATGGTGTCCCTGGTCTGATCCACCAGAGAACCCCAGAAAGACGAGTGACCTGGTGTCTTCCACGCTGACCCAGTAAAGAGAAACTAGTGACGTAATGCCTTGGTCTGGTTATGCTAATTTAAGCTGATGCAACTTGGTAAAGCATTTCCTGGCTTGCAGTGATGATAAATGATATCTGATCAGATTAAAAAACGGCTCTCAACCAAAATCCAAAGTAACTATATGTTAAAATAGCCAAACTTCATCTAAATTCATGCGTGTATAAAACTGAAATGATTCATGCTCAAAGAGTCAATTTTGCCTTAGATAAGAGAAGTAAGCCTTGATTGATTAATTGTTATTGTTTTGTTTATTGTTGTTGTTGATTTTAGTTTGATTATTTTTGTAATTCATTCAACCTTTATTTAGTCAGGTTAATCTCATTGAGCCTCGAGGACTCATTTACAAGAGGGACCTGTCTACAAACTAAAGAATGATGACAATAGCAACAGTAGAGTTTCCTTAAACAATCAACAATAGACAAACATAAGAGAGAAATACAGATTTTTTTAAATAACAAATTAAAACAAAGTAGCAAAGTAGCAAAAACAGACACATTATAAGGTAGATGTGGAAAATCAAAAACAGGAACATATCTGCATTGGTTTTTGCCAGGATTCCAACAGATTCTTAAAGCCATTTAGAGAGGTCAGGGCCGAGAGCTTCAGATCTTTTTGTAAGATATTCCATGAAGCAGGATCGGAGTAGGAGAAGGCCCTTTTTCCAAGTTCAGTCCTCACTGACGGAACACTGCAGGTAATCATGTCCTGAGAGCGCACGCTGTAGCTGCACTCACGCAGAGACATGTAGGAGGAGATGTATGAAGGCAGCAGACCAAGAAGTGATTTAAAGATGAAAATATACTAAAACTTAAAAGACAACATTGGTTGTCTTTGGACTCTAATTTGTTGTTGCTCAGTAAACTAACCAGCTGGCGCCCCACTTTAACGGGAGCTAAAGAAATAAAACAAATTTAGTGAAGGGGATGGAGAAAGTGTCACACTTCCTCCTCCATCTCTCTCCTTCATATTGCTACACATTCCCTTCAGTTAATATATTTAATCAGGTATTTCCTATCAAGTAACAAAACACATAGAATCTCAATTTATACAAGAGCACGAACATGAATAACAAAACAAGCAAATTAAAAACAACAAGCAAACAAAAACAAACATGGATTACCATGTAGGTGATGATAATGCCAAAATTAACAAAAAGCAAATTGCACAAAAGGAAAATTCTGAGCATAACTTGCTACTAGTCAAAACCCTCTCATGGGAAGTTGTGTGGGAGCTCTGGTATTGTATTTTTTTTATTTTTTTTTTTAAATGCCATGTTGTTGGCGGTGCGAGCACACCCAGAAAAAATTGTATTGATCATATTTCTTTGAATATTCCAGCTTAATATATGTAAGAAACAACTTCAATGCCAGCAAGACAAGGAGTAGTCTTGTCTTTTAGTTGATAATCTGGAAAAATGTAAAATATAATTTGATGACCCTGAAGATTATCTTTACTGCTGAGCTTAATGAAATATACTTAGAAAATATATTTATTAATTTTGGTTATAGATCAGTCATAGTGGGTGCACACTGAAAATATTTGTTTGTTTTTTGAGACATCACAAGCTACAATCTATGGAAAGCCATTTCATACAAAATAAATAAATAAATAAATAAATAAATAAATAAATAAACAAAGTGTTATTTAAAAACTGTTGATAAATATTCAATTAAATAAATAAATGTGCCATGAAACATTTAAAAAAAAAATTTTTTCATCCAAGATTTATTTGTTATTTATTTCAAGAATTATTTATTTAATAATGGAGTTTCAGTTTGTGACACTTTTATTTTGTAAAGCTTTGTTACATATTTCAGGGGCTTTTATTTTTTAACCAAATTTTTTCATTTTAAACTCCATTTATTTCCTGTTCTAAATTCAAATAAGGGGGCGGGGTTTTCTCTGTGGGGAGGTTCTGGTCAGGATTAGAGGATTGCATCTGTTTCACAGAAACTGATGTAGGCCTACTCCAATCTTTTTTGACCAATCACAGGAAAGTATTCCCCTCGCTGAGCTCTGCTTGGTCTAGCTACCTTCAAAATCATGAAATAACAGTGTCCAGAAAGTCAGGGTGACAAGCAGGCAAGTGGTCTTCATTCATTTAATATGGAGGACATTGGAGAGCTCTGAGATGAAATGCCAAGATTTGCTAGTGAACTTGAGCATTTTATATTTACATTACATTTACATCCCACGTGTGATTCATTTGCAGTGTGGACACGGAGTGGAGCAGGTCTGCCAGTCTGTGAGGATTCAGAGTTTGGGGAAGTGGGAGGGGCTTACAGTCCACTGCCGAACCTGCTTTCCTCACCAAATATTCCAGTAACAGGAAAAAAGTCTCTAGAGTTGTTGCTAGTAGCTTTAAAAAAGTCACTAGAGGGGTCTGAAAACTCGCTAAATAAAGCGACAAAGTCACTAATTTGGTGGTACTACAGCAATGTCCGCTATTGTGTTCCAGCCTGTGCGGAAACATTGTGCTGCACATTGGTTCCTCTTCAAAAAAGGGCCTGGATATGTGTGTTTCAGCTCGAGAAATACAAAGTGTGCTGTGTGCACGTCATGAAATGCGGGTGTCTCACGGTCAATGCATGAGACTTGAGAGGCCATCGTTTATTTTATTTTTGATTTAGTTATTGATTTGCTCAGCCTATAAAACTCATAGATGGGCTGCATTGATCCTGACCAGACCTGCCCTACAGAGAAAACCCCGCCCCCTCATTTGAATATAAGAACATGAAATAAAAAGTGCTTAAAATGAAAAACAAAGTAGAAAAAAAAAATGAAACTCTATTACTAAATAAATAAATCTTGAAAAAAAATGTAGGAAAAAAACATTTTCTATTTAAATGTTTTATTTCATGTATACATTTATTTATTGGAAATGTATTAAAAAATTTTAAATAACACAATTTATTTATTTATTAAATTTTGAATGAAATGGCTTCCATACAATCTGTTCACTGGTAAAGACCAATAAATAGTCTGCCAATTATGCCAAAGATTTTTGGGAAGCCTCCATCCAGCCATCCATTCATTATCTTTACCCAATTATTCCTTTTTGGGTCATGGGGCTCACTAGTGCATATATTCAGCAGTCACTGTGCAAGAGGCAGGGAACACCTGGACAGGTCTCCAGTCCATCACAGGGACACATAGAGACAAATGAGACAAACAACCATTCACTCTCTCACTCACACCTAGGGACAATTTAGAGTTATCAATCAGTCTAACATGCATGTTTTTGGTCTGTGGGAGGAAACTGGAGTACCCGGGCTGGAGAAAACCCAGGCAGCATGGAAAGAACATGCAAACTCCATCCAGAAGAGTCCCGGGCCGGGACCTTTGGGAAGCCTGTTAAATAAATTTCTGATCATCACAATAGTGGTTCTTCTTCACACCCAAAGCAGTTTGTGTTTAAGTCTTGTCATTTTACAGAAACAGTTATGTTAGTTTATTAAAAAGACAGTCTTCAATGGATAAATTTGAGGATGTTGGAGA